>JACVVK020000058.1:575000-625000 GCA_018292915.2 Batillaria attramentaria
ACACGGACCTCCATAGCATCATCTTACCATTATCCTCATCTCCATCATCATGCATAACAATAATTGCCCCAGCTTCCGAGTCCTCTGTCGATCCCACTCATTACCAGGGAGAAACACCACTGGAGCCGGCAAAGAGTTGTGGCAGAAAAAAAGTGTGGCGATTCAAGCCCTGTTGCTGTTTATACGTTCTACGACATTTGGAACAAGAGTACCGAGGGCATCATCGTGCACTCGCATGTGTTGACGGTACAGCCTAAGGGACTTGTACATTCTCCCGCATTCCATACAGACATAAACAACTCCCTCACTGCGACAGTCATGTCTCTTTAAGTTTCTTTTGTTTAAGAAAGATTTCATGCATTTGCCGCATCCCTGCATCCCTGCATGAGCACTTCCCTGTCATCCCTGCATGAGCACTTCAGTGAGCTAGGTACTCGCTAACCCTCATGAATTGTTTGTCGCACACATGACATTTGTAGCAAGGGCATTGACCGAAGCCATGCTTTTGTCGCATGTGTTCAACGAGACCTTTTTTTTTCTTGTGTATGTTTCGCCACAATCATCATCATCAAGTGCCTATGCCGAGAAGGCCGATTTGGCGTTGCTGTTTGCGTTGGGTGCGTCACTCGGCTCTTCATGGATAATAACTTCGGAACTGATATTCAAGTAAACGCTGTCGACAAAGTCCGCAGAAAGCTCCATCTGAAAGAAAATAATCACACCAAGCCGCTTAACACCTTGGAAATCTTCATTAAAAGATAAAACAATTGCCGCAGCGCACAACCGGCGCGGAAAACAGAAAGGCCGCAGCTTACAGGCAGTCGATTCCGCGGCTCGCAACCGACACACCTATAGGTGCTGGCATTAATATACGAACTGTATCGAAATCAGGCAAGTTACAGCCCTAAAACTTCGTCCATCCATTAGGAAGAAGCGATAGATCATTCAGGTCGCATCGATAGGCTTTTTAGTTCGCAAATGCTTTTACAGTAATGTCGCGAAATGAAACTTTACACTGAATGAGCGATGAGAATGGAACAAAACTAACCCGTTGAGAAAGCTAACCCTTCAGAATATGGAAACAAGTTAGCCATGAGTTGGATGGACATCTCACACTACGACATAAGCAATTTTGGCTCCCTTGTGTAACAAATGGAGTCTATGTAATAACTTTCCGTCGTCTGTGTGTGTGTGTGTGTATGTGTGTGTGTGTGTGTGTGTGTTAGTCTGTCTGTCTGTCTGTCTGGATGTCTGTCTGTGTGTCCGCAGCAAACCTTAACATTGGCATTTTCTCAGAATCTACAAACAGCAGAGACACCAAACTTGGCATGCTGATAGACAGCCATAAAACCTTTCCAAGTAAATCATTTTGAACGACCTTGACTCAAGACCAAGGCCACTAAAGCTGTCTGTTTGAAAAATTTACATTGGCATTCTCTTAGAATCTACAAAACTGGAGGTTTTAAACTGCTCGATGATAGACATTGATAAGAACTTTACAGATATACATGTATTCAATGGCCTTTTGTAAAGGTCAAGGCGGTACAAGCTATTTTCCGCATTAACATTGGCATTTTCTCAGAATCTAAGAACAGCAGAGGCACTAAACGTGGCACGCCAACAGACAACCGTAAGATGTTTCAAAATATATCATTTTGATTTACCTTGACTCAAGGTCAAGGCCACTAAAGCTGTCAGAAAATTTTACATTGGCATTTTCTTGCAATCTACGAAACTGAAGGAATTAAACTTTGCATGATGATAGACATTGATAAGAACTTTACAGCTATACATGTATTCAATGGTCTTGTGTCAAGGCGAAGGCCGTACAAGATATTTTTGGGAAACCTTAACACTGGCATTTTCTCAGAAACAAGAAACAGCAGAGACGCCAAACCTGGCGTGCTAATAGACATTGATAAGACCTATGCATGCATACCATTTTAAATGACTCAAGGTCAAGGTCATTAAAGCAATCTGTTTGGAAATTGTACATTTGCATTTTCTCCCAATCTAGAAAAACCAGAAGCATCGAACTTGGCATGAAGAAAAACATTGGCAACACCCTTTATTGAGAATACCTGTAGTAAATGACTTTAAGTCAAGGCCAAGGCCATGCAAACTGTTTTGCCGAAACTTTAATGTTGGCATTTTCTCCGAAACAACAAACAGCAGAGGCACCAAGCGAGGCATGATGATAAATAGCAATGAGACCTATGCAGACGTATCTTTTTGAATGAAACTGTCACTAAAGCTGTCTGTTGTGAATTTCAACATACTGTTTTCGGAGAAACTACAAATACTAGAGGCGTCTAACTTGGAATACTGAGAGACATTGATGAGATCTCATTTGAAGGACCTTGACCCAAGGTCAAGGCCATACAAACAGTTTTGGGGAAACTGTACTATTGCCCGGAACAAAGAACACCAGAGACACATTACTTGGCTTCTGCCTCGCTAGTTAAAAGAAAATATTGTCTCAGAAAGATGCCAGAGCAAATTTCACGAAGACACCTACCAACAACTTGCATTTGCCGCGGCATTCAAACTAACACAACCAACAACCGGTTATTCGACGTGGTGACAGACCCACTGAAACTGTTTTCTTACAAACGCCAGACGTGCTCTACTGCTATCTTTAAGTAAGCCGTTTAGTTTGTCTTAATTATACTGAGAGTTTTTGTTATATTACATTAGGTGCGCAAGATCTACCCTTCACAACGTGTAAGGAGTACATCGTTGAAGGAGAAACCTTAAGCTGTCTTTGTCTGGGAGGCTGCTCAAACGGCGAGACACCAACACGCATCTGGCGAGGTTACGGAACGAACCTTCTGGAGAAAACCAACATCACCAGACACAACCAGGGGCAGAACTTCACTTGTCAGAAAGTGTGTGGCACTCAGACTACAGAAATTATGTACACTCTCCAAGTGGCCTGTGAGTTTCTCTAAAAATTGTGAGTGCGTGTGTATGTGTGTGCGTGAGTGCGGTGTGTGTGTGTGTGTGTGTGTGTGTGTGTGTGTGAAATCATCATCTTCATTTATTCATATGCTCATGCTCCTTGTTTCCACCAGACGGTCCTGACGCAGCCAGCACTAAGATCACCGGACCATCACCCTTCATTACAAACGGAACTCTCTCCATGACACAGACGTGTGAAACATCAACCAACCCTACTCCCGTCTACTCCTGGAGCGGCATCAACTGTGACAATGGACGTAGTGACAGCACGTGCATCTATACCCCGTCCATACTGGATGACGGGAAACGGTCCACGTGTGAAGTGATAAACCTTGAAAACAGTCAAGCGGGACCAGTGTCTATCGAGTTCAATGTCAGCCTCTCCTGTAAGTCTCTCTCTCTCTCTCTCTCAAAATGATCGACCTGCTTCCGATACAAAAGCAATTATTTTTCAATAAAAGTGTATCAGTAGTTTACACTTAGCGATGAGCTTCAACTGGAGTAATCCCTAATACTGGAGATGTTGCTAAGTCAACAGAAACTCCCCATTACAGTCGAAGACGCTTAAGTTGAATTTGCAGGGGAAATAGATTTTAGTTCGACTTATGCGAAGTTTGACTTATCCGTTGCGACGAATAAGGTCGAGTTCAGCGAGTTGCACCTTTTGATCCCCAAATTCGGTTAGGGAACTGATAGTTTATTTCCTCTGGTCAGCATGAGCTTACTGCTAGAATCAATTACACTCAACACGCTCGTGCAAACTGGAATCTCACCGAATCCCCGTGGCTATTTTCGCATTTTGTTCTCAAAGCCTATGGACAAAGCGAGGTAAAGCACCTCAGTCAGTGATGTCGCGTGAAGCATTTGGATTGCCGATGTCAGCTTTCAAATCATTTTTTACGTAATCGGGGGCACCGAATTGGGAAAAATTATTTATACCACGTCCCTACCTGCATTTCAAGTCTTTGATTTGAAAGCTGACATCGGCAATCCAAATGCTTCACGCGACATCACTGACTGAGGTGCTTTACCTCGCTTTGTCCATAGGCTTTGAGAAGTCAGCTTTTCCGTTTCGAAGCCTCTGTCTTAGACTCTTAGTAGAGAACTGGAACTAGGCTTACGCTTGTCACAAACACGACCGCTTGTTGATAACACGCAGCAAAAGATCAACAATTCCACGTCAAGCGACTGGCAAAGCTCCTTCGTCCCCATTTCCGTACGAAGTCGAACTACGTCATGTCGTGACGTAAATTATTCTTTAGTCCCTTTTCGCGTCATATTGTGACGCAAATCCTTTCACCATAACACACTGCTGGAACACTGCTAGGGGTAATACCTGTTCACTCTTTAAGGCGATGTCACACTGAAAACAAGTTTCCCTGCTACGGTCAAGACATTCCTACCTTACCAGACACCCTATTCTTGTATGTAGAACTTCAATGCGTATGAAATACCTCTGGATGGGGTTTCTGGGTAAAGTCGATGCCTCTGTTCCTTAAACATACATGTTGACTGAGCGGATACGGGAAGGTGTCACTTGACACTCCGCACGGCGGCTTTCATTGGTTGAAACACAAAACATGTTTTCGGATTTTAGGGCAGGCTCTAAAACTGAAAATACAATCGAAACAGTGTTTTGAAAACATTGTTTTGAAGTATGTCACACGACAAAACACACTGTTTCGCAGCGAAACATCTGAAAACAATGTTTTCAAGTGTTTTTGCCCTCTCGTGTGACATGGCCTTTAGGTACAGCCATAAAATTCACGCGTGGTTGTCATGGGTACAATGTTTATACCACATGTGGTGAATTATGGATTTTATACCATTACTTGTAATAGTGGTAGAGTGGTATAAATATATATATACCCTTGGACGAGGCACTGGGCGCAGACTGTTTCTTGTGTTGTGTTCAAAATTAAGTAGTTGATGAAGATATGTTGGGGCTTTGTAGTAAACAATTTTGTGCATCAGTAAGCATTTGTTAAACTCCAGATGCTGTTTTAGAGGAAGAATTTTGAGGATTTTAAACTGTTGGTCGGTACTAGAATTACCCAGGTGTAAGAGTTTGACAGCGCGCCGGTGGACGGAGTTTACCTTTTTGAACTGATTTTCGCTGCACTCGTCCCACAAAGTGGACGCAAAATCTAGATGACTTTGCACGTGGGCATGGAAGAATAGCTTGCAGGTGTCAGGACTAACTAAGCGACTTAGTTTGGATAGCAAGAATACATTTTATGACAATAATTTACAGGGACCATCAGCCCACTTTAGCTGGTCGTCAATTATGACACCTAGTAGACGGTGGTTGGAGACCTGCTCGATAGACTCCGACCCAACTGACAACCGTAGGGGAGATAGTTTGCGTTGTTGTTTTTGGCGCGTTGTTATTAGCATGCTTTTGGTTTTGGTGGTACTAATTACTGTACACCACTGGGAGATTTCAGTGAGGCTATGCTGCAATACTTACTTTTGACTCATGCACATCCGACGCATGGAGCGTATCGTCAGCAAACATATCACAGCTTACATTAGGGTTTGAGATGGAGAGGGGCATATCATTGATGAATAAACAAAAGAAAATGGGGCCAAGGATAGAACCTTGGGGAACGCCGAGCGTAACAACACCTTCTTCAGAAAACGCACCATTTAGATAGACTTTCTGCATTCTACCTTGGAGATAGGAGGAAAATAGGGAGATTGTCTTAGGATCAGGGATATATAGGGACAATTTCTTAAACAAAATGCTGTGGTTCACCAAGTCAAAGGCTGCACCAGTTAGTACACACACACACACACACACACACACACACACACACACACACACACACACAGAGATCTGTTTTTCTGGTTAAACAGTTTTAAAGTTTGACACTATGTTTGATTACTTGTTTCTGAAGTTTGTTTGATTTAACGTTTAACCCTATTTCACTTTTATATTTTATATCAAGATGTTTAATGACTGTATTTTATCTTATCTGTGACAGAGCATCATGTGAGGCCAAAGAGGATTTTCTGTTTTTAGAGTCTCTCTTAAACAGACAATAAAGTATTTTGAATTGAATTGAATTGGATGCCTGTGTGTTATTTCAGGCGAAAACAACAACCGACAGCGTTCTAACACAGCTAAGTGTTCAATGAGTTGCAAGCAAGTCCATGGGAAGACATGAATTGTACCCTGCAGACTGTTGGGTTTGAAGGATAAGACGAAGGGGGGAAAAAGTCCAGACAAAACGTTTTTTTGTGGCTAAATGTTTTGTACGGCTTATCAGTACAAGTACTCCAAAACGGATAAGTCAAACTTCGGTTACGACGAACAAAATTTGCCCTTTTTACTTATGATAACTCAGTGTAGTCACAGACCACGATTTTTTTCCATCTGATGAAACGGCGCAAAACACGGCTTGCGCAGAGATTTTCAGGTTGGCTACAGGTTTGACGTGGTTATGTCTGGCGGGCCTAAATGCTAGTTAACCAACGAGACACATGCACAAGAACAGAGCTAGATGTGAGATCTTACATGTCACTGAATCTACGTAGGTTGCACGTGTCGTGTCAAAACAGCTAGAGGATACATGGAACAAGTCTCCCAGCTGTCAGTTATAACACTGGAAAGTGACCAACAATCAACACGTGCTAAATATCTCATTTAGCTCAAGCTCACTTTCTCACGATCACAATCACGTGTTTGTTTGTTTTTTTTAATCTTATTTTACAGGACCCGTAACACTATGACAAGTAGAATTAGAGTCGCAAGTGATATTAGTTGAACATACCTGAACATTCGATGAATAAAACCAATAGTAGACTAAACAGTAGCTCCATGTTGAAAGTTTAAGTTGAAAAATACGCTAGACAGTTTCAAAGACGTGACATTAAAATTGTGAAAGCGCTTTCAGCTTTAAGCCCCATGGTGTCAAATTTATAACTATGATTTTCCCAGGATGAACGGTCAAGGGCGCATTAATACCTTCTGAAGTACTCAGAAGTTTTTCCGTGTCAGTCTTAACTATCCAAACAGCTCAAATAAAGACGCCAGTTTAGAATTCAGCCCGAAAAATCCATTTTAAACCTGCGGTGGGCTGCGTGCTGCGCACCAATGAGCACATGAATCTTCGCCGGGCTGCGTCCGGAAATCGGGACTGTGCCCTGAATTCAAAACAAGGATCTTCCTCGAGGATAAAATGTCAGGCAATAACGTCCTAAAACAATAACATTTTGCAACCAACCAGATACGTTGCATGTAAACGACGGTTGCCTGAAACCTTAATAGTTAGTCTTTACTTGGCCTGGAAACAGCCACTGGAACATTGTTTCCTTTAGTGTCGTGTGGAGTTGGTGTTGGTGGTGTTGTTTTGTTAACCCCAGTTACATGCAGGTCCGGTACAAGCAAAAAAAAAATAAAAATTTTTTTTTTCTTTTTACTGGGCTGAGCGTTCCTTCTTTATTTCATTAAAAAAAGAATCACCACAGCAGTTCCCTTTGTTTTCTGGTGTAATAGTTATGCCCTAGCTATGACAAGCAGAGCAGGGATCGGGTAACTAATTCGCCTTGGGTTGTTGACCGACTCTCAGTCTGACGCCAGCCAGCCCCTAGAAGCTTCCAGCCTCAGCAGTACACAGTTTCAGTTCCACAGACAGTTTGGGAAAAGCTTTCAGGTCACCCACCCCCTCCCCTTACACCATCTTCTTCCCACACCCGGACCCACCCCCAGTCACGTGGCTAATCGGTCGAGGTCGTAGAGGATCTAGTGTCATCGGTAGAACTTGGAGAGGGGAGAACCGGCAACAATAACAACAAAACAGACAAAATAAAATGAAGTTTGGAGAAACAACTTTGTAGGACGGGGCCGTTCCTCCTTGTTGTTTACTGTCCAGGTTTGGCGCTTGCTTGGCCCCCCCATAGCATGTACATCAGAGGGAAATTTTACCCTCCTTAACTTCCTTTCTTATCTTCTGGCACTTTACAACTGAATAAAGTGGCCATGGCAAAATGCAGCTGCTGAGTCCCTGGGGTTCTTTCGTGTGTGGAAGATGTGGTATGGGTGGAATGATGTGTGTGCAAGACTGTGTGAAGAATGTTTGAGTTTGAAGGCAGAAGATGGTTGTTGCGCGATGTTTGTGGGGCACTTTACTTCCACGGCGGGCCTGGGTTCCAGACAGCTGTTAGGCGCGCGATGGCCTATATGTGAGAGCAGCGACAATATAAAAATATGTAAGAAGGACGGTTAAAAAAACAACATAAAAACAAAACAAACAAACAACAACAACAACAACACATGACGCAACCGTTGTTTTAGACTCGTGTCTTTATTTGCAAAACGTTCAAACAAATCTTGTGCATATTTTAGGGTATTCAAATTCAGAATTATTTCAGATCTCTAGATCTGTCAGAGTTAAAAAAATAATAAATTAGTAAAAATTAATTCCGCACCAACAAGTCAAGCACAAGAAACATCTCCTGTTTACCGCATAGTGCAGTTCAAATTAAATATTCTTTACAACTTTCATGATTTTATAACAGCGTGAGGGCCTCTCTCTCTCTAATTTAGTGCACTGTATGTGTTGGTTACTGACTCGGACCTCGGTTGCATCTCTTCGTATGTGTTCTGTCTTGTTTCGTAATTCACATAATTGTGGTCTTCAGCCTGAGAAGGACGAGGCTCTGTGTTGGCGTAGTTCACGATTCCTTCTTCAGAGTTGGCGAATGGAGGCAGCTGGAGTTCAGTATAGGGGCTTCTTTCCTCTAAACGTCTTGTTTGCGGTTTCTCGTACCTTTGATCTGAAGAAAACGGTTCCATGACACTTCAGCGCCACCATTTCAGCGCCACCAATTCAGCGCGACGAGTTTTCAGCGTGGTTCTGGAAAGCGTTGTGAAATCCTTCCACACTGTTGTTGAATGATCAGTCACGATTTGTAACTCACAACGGGGTAAATGAATGATCACTCACATCACGATTTGTAACTCACAACGGGGTACAGTATATGAATGATCACTCACATCACTTAAACCACGTAAAACAAATGCCCCCCCCCCCCCCCCCCCACACACACACACACACACACCCCCGGGCTGAAATGTATGGCGCTGAAATGTACGGCGTCGAATTGTACGGCGCTGATAAGACGCGGCGCTGAAATGGTGGCGCTAAATTGTTGGCGCTGAAATGGTGGCGCTGAAATGACGTGTCACCGAAGAAAACGTACCCTTTTGTATTGTAGGTTAAAATGTTCATTGGTGTATTTAATCAACGTGTTCTTCTCAGAACGCAGACTAAATCAGCTCAATTTGTCGACCTGATCTAGTTAACTTGTGTGGGGTTCTGACTTCTTGTATACCATGAGCATGAGTTGTTCAAAATCCAGACTGGTGTGTAAATTTCAATGGCTTCAGATAGGAATGTCTCTGGTATGTGCAAAAAAAAAACTTCTTCAGAGAGAGAGAGAGAGAGGGAGAGAGAGAGAGATTACATTTTCTCTTCCAAATAATCACTGTGACGACAATCGCGACAGATACAAAGATAAGTCCACCAGCAACTCCTCCTGCTATGGCCACTGCAAACGGTCCAGAAATCGAGTTTGTAACGTTATCAGCTCCGCTGACTGAAACAAGATAGAAGACGAGCACATTATTGTTGTTATTAGGTAATGACAGCAAGTAAAACAACGGAATAGATCACTACTCATACGCATCCATCAGCAGAGAGACAAAAGGCGATTGTTGTATTACTGGGAGTTATCAGGAGATATTTAGTAAAAGAAAAAAAAAAAACACAACAAGAACAAAAGTACAAAAAGCATAAAAAAACACTATTTTAGAGAGAGAGAGAGAGAGAGAGAGAGAGAGAGAGACTAACTCTTGTCCTCGACAACGAAGAAATATTCGACAACTCCGAAATCATTTGAGATGCGGGCTTTGTAGACGCCTACGAATTTTTCGGGAACGTCTCTCCCTTTAACAGTACACGTCACAAAGTTACTGCCCGGGCCACTGAGTGTCACGTGACTAGTGAACCTGTCGGAAGACACCATTTCTCCTGTTTGGTCCGATTCGTTTTTGTAATGCGTGTACGTAAACTTATGTGGTTCAGGGTACACCCTGAGGTCAATCTGGATGCCCGTTTTCGTCATGCTAAGTGGTGCGTTGCGATATGTGCCTTCAAATTCCTCTGATACAGGTCTTGGCAGGGCTGCACACACACACACACACACACACACACACACACACACACACACACACGCAAAGAGAGAAAATCCTGATTACAATAATTGTGACCATTTTCCCTCGGAACTCGCACTCACGCACGTCACGCAAAGAAAGGACGTTCAAGAAGATTTTTTTTCTTTGGTATTGAAATTCCGACTTACAATTCACGTTTAGCGTCATGGTTGCGCTGTCCTTGACCCCTACACCATTCCATGCAACACACGTGTAGTTTCCCATGTCGGTCCAGTTTGCCCTGATGACGGTGTGGTCAAGGGAAGTAACAGTAACATCTTCATTGCTTTGATTCGTATCAGTCAGGTTGACAGTACCGTCATGTGACGTTCTTGACAACAGTAGACGTGGTCCCGGGCGCCCGCTTGACTCACACTGGATGGTAACGCTGCTTTGTTCTGACTCTGTTACTGTCAGTGAGTTGTGTGCGCCGTTTAAGACGAACGTTCTTACGTTCGCTGGATCTGAAATTCGAACAACAGTGTCATTCCAGATGCTCTCTCTCTCTCTCTCTCTGGGAGCCAGAATTGCCGAACAGTCGAGGGTTGGACTTTCAATGCTCCGGTCGTGAGTTCAAATCCGAACCTGGGCCAAATATTTGTGCTGGCCTTTTCCTCGTTGCCCCGTCTTTATCCCCCATACGTGGTGGAAATGGACGGTGAACACCCCCCCCCCCCTCTCTCTCTCTCTCTCTCTCTCTCTCTTAACTTACATTGTGTCTGAAACGTCTTCTCTCCATCGACAGTGTAGTAATCTGGTTTGGCTGCCCAGCTGGCTGTACAGTAACACGTCATGTTGTCCTTAGTGGCTTGTGACGTGTCGATGACGAGAGAACTGGATACTGACGTTTCATTTCTGAGGTCATCTTGGTCAGGGTGATCAGGATTGTTGCAGTGAAACTCGACAGTGCTGACCAGTGGCTTGCCGCCAGTCACGGTACAAGTCAACACGTCCCCGGTTTTCAGGATAGGATCCGAAGTTGAATGTGTTATCTCTGGCGTTGCTTGTGGAGGATCTGGAAGTCGAAATTGCCCAGCTACAAGTAAGTGCATTCGATCATACAATTTTAAAGTTTTACCTCTGATTAAGTATGTGCAGTAACCTTGACACTTTCTAAACTTTTGATGATAGAATGGATCATTTGCACAAGCATTTAATATGTTAATCCCCCCCCCCCGCCTCCACCATACTTTAACAATGAAGATATGAAACGCGACTTTTGTCTTTTTATGAAACGTGCTTTCACAATGCTCTCGGGGTTTCGTTAACATGATTTTAAGTCAAAATGGGATACTGAGATTTCGCCGTTCAAACCATCTTTTGAAGACAAACGTAGCCATGACGTTGCCTAACTGATGCAGAGGAAGAAATCTAAATTTTCGGCTGCACCATGCAACAGAGAATGGCACTGAAAGTCTATTCTCTTAGCTCCCAGCATGAGCCTACATCCATTAAGTCTTTGCCCTGAACGAATGACTCGAACAAGTGTCCGTGTGTGTGTGTGTGTGTGTGTGTGTGTGTGTGTGTGTGTGTGTGTGTGTGTGTTGGGGGGGGGGGGTTGAGACAGAGAGAGAGAGAGAGAGAGAAACAAAGTGTCCGGGAAGAGTGGGGGGAGGGGGTTGGGGGGTGGGGAGACTTACAGTAAAGGTGCAGTGTAAATGGTCCTGACCGCTGTTTTTTGGGAGGATTAAATATACGGTTGATCGCCACGCAAGCCACAACTGTTCCGTCGTCCGTTATGTTTGGCACGTATCGACACGTGTTGTGTGTTTTGCCGTTCTCACACTCAACCCCGATCCAGTCGTAGTCCAGAGCTGGATTCCCTGAAGCGTGACATGTCAGTGTCATCATCTGTGTTCCGTTGAATGTGATGAAGGGAGAATGTCCATAAACTTCTGTGTCATTTTCTGGACCGTCTGACACACACACACACACACACACACACACACACACACACACACACACACACACACGAAAGAGAAATAGAGAAGTAATCGACCATTACATTGCTATTTGGGTAAGGAGCAAATATATCAAGATTTCTCGAGAAATTGTTAATACAATCTTACTCATTTGCAACATTCCGAGTTTACGAGTGTAGTCAACGATACAACTTACATTTACAGTGAGACCACGCATTGTACATCAGTTGCTGCATGTTCCTCTAGGCACATCCACTTTACCAGCGCGAAAAGGAAATCTTATAATCAACTGCATCAACTGCAATATCTTGTATACAGGGTTCCAAATTTGATCATTATGTAATACGTTATCACTTACAAGCAACATTCAAGGTATATATCGTGGTGTAATTCTGACCACCACACTCCATCTGACACACAAACTTTTCCCCATCTTGTTGTCTGGTTATGTTGGTCAGCACCAGGTGGTCTGTGTCAGAGTGACCTGGCCATGTTGGTGTAACTGTATTGTCTGAACAAAGTCCCAGGCATGTACAGTCCAGAGTTGTACCCTCAATGACATACTCTGCACACGATGAAGTCGTCACGTCCTGTGCATCTGAAACAGAAATAAATTTTATGTCTGGCATTCCTAAGACAGGGAAAAGTGTTCCGGAAAATCTGCTGCATGTTCGCATCTTTACCCACATGAAAGGTGCCACGGGCCAAATCCTTCACTAACTACAACACGACCCGAGAGGCAGCTATTGGCGGAGTTCACGTCCACGTTCAGTGAATTTATCAAACAATACGGAAAAGCAAAATCACCGAATAAAGATTAACAAGATGGCCACCAGCCCAATATGTTGTTTCCATTCAATGACCTGCTGTAGTCACATTCGTAGTCGTTGTGTCATGTATGTAGCCTGCGCGCACACGAACGCAAGCTCTCTGACATTAAGCATGCTGACATAAAGAAAGTACTGGAAACCCTTTCCGTGCCTCTATGCACTTGCAAAAACCCCAAACACATGAGGTCGTGTGAGCTCGCCTAGCTGGTTGACGTCACAAACTTTTTGGCGTATACGAGGTTCTACATGGGTTAAAGAATTCTTGTAATAAAGTCGTTCCCCTTTGACAGAGTTACTTCCCACAGACCTGACTGACAGACGATTGCTTACTGGTATCGGAGAAGAGACCCTCGTCTCTCTCTTGCCTTAGACGCGCGCGCACGCACGCACGCACGCACACACACACACACACACACATTATGCTTCTGAGTGTGAGTCAGTGACAAAAACGAAACCCACTGAAATTCCCGCTTTCCACATGTCAAGCTGTAGAGATCGCGAAAAGATACTGCATTTCGATACAAAATAATTTCTAGACCATCCCAGAACATGCTGGTGCAGTAACGTCAGTAGATTACGTCACTTTGGAGAGATTTGGAACCTTCCAGTAAGTTGAGGAATGTTCTAGATCTGACCTGTTCAGTACGTAAGCAGCCCTGCACAGCGTTCTGGATTTTTCTTTCATGAATTTGTTCTCCGCGCATATTCTGTTCATAAAGTATTGGAGTTGTATTCTGTTGTATCCCGTGTCGCCCCCCGAGGCAACCACCTTCTCGTGGTGGGGGGCGTATGTGGCCCGTTGACCCTGTGGGCTACGGTGGATAGGGTTACCCATACCAGTCAGGTCACAGGCGAGGGTCCAGCTAAGAGTTGCCATCTTGTCCGGAGAAGACTGGTGTCATTAGATATAATGTACAGTTCTTTCTGGTTTAAACAGTTACCCAGTTCTGACATCATCTTAGTAGAAGATATTCTACAGTGTTAGACTGGTCCCTACATTAACATGCAGGGCCCATTTTAGTCCTGCAGGCCTATATATATTTTACAATAGCTTATCCGTTTACTACACGGCCCATTTTAGTCGTGCAGCTCATGTTCTTTTCTTACTGTGGTCTGTTAAGATCCGGAGTGTTTGCCGTGCTCCGCGACCTGTGTCGGAGGAGGAGAGGATCCTGGCAGCTGAGGCCTCCTACAGGTCGCGCCCTGTAATGCCAACATGCTGCTTTGGCCTTGAATTCTCCTAGACAGGAGGCTAGGCGGCCCGGCCTAGTCAATCGGCTCTGGTCACGTCCTGCCCTGCTGCACTTCCTGGTAGTTAGTTTAGACCCTGGACACCACGCTATGGTCTTTGTTGCCGGTTCTGGTGTCATACAACAGCGGTCCTCCCTCCCTGGTAGTGTAGAAGAAAGCGGTGGCTTAACGGGTCAATCGGGGGAACACCTCCGAGTATATCTTCTGGGCAGCCCTGGTGCGCGTCAGCTGGAGACCCGCTGACATATGCGCATCCCCTTGTTGGAGTCGGTGGCGGCTGGGGACCCCGGAGGATGAATCACCAGAAAATTACCATGGGCCCAAAAAAAAAATCAAAAGCGATCACGTACAACAGACATAGACATTGACTCAGACTCAGACTGCGAGCACGCCCCCTCTAACAGTGGTCCAGTGTTTCACGATGAGGCCTGGCCTCGTTATCTAGTCATTCACTCTTCTGATCCTTCTCGACCAGTGAACAGATTTCATCCATTCCTGGTCGGGAAGACACTTCAAAGTTATGTCGGGCGCCCTGAAGCCCAACGCCTACGCAGCGGCGACCTCTTAGTCGAATGCCAAAAGAAGGCACATGCCTTGTCACTAATGCAGCTGTCTAAGATTGGTGACCACCCAGTCACCGTATCCCCACATCGCTCTATGAACACTTCCAAGGGCGTTGTGAGGGATGAGTCACTGGCTGAGCTCGATGATGCAGAGCTAATCAAGGAGCTAAAGTCACAGGGAGTGACCAGCGTTAAGCGCTTCACTGGTACTAGAAACGGCCAGCAGGTCCGCCTTCCAACCATCATTCTCACTTTTGGTCTTCCCAAGGCGCCTGAGCGTATCTGGGCAGGCTTTTACTATGTCAAAGTTTCTACCTTTATCCCTCTGCCTCTGCGCTGCTTCCAGTGTCAGAGGTATGGACACGGACGCTCGAGTTGCAAGCGTGCTGCTGCATGCTTTAAATGCGGTGCCACTGACCACGAGGGTTCGGCTTGTACGGCCAGCCCCAAGTGCGTCAATTGTGAGGGCAGCCATCCTTCATCATCAAAGGATTGTCCTCGTTGGAAGGAGGAGTGCGCCATTCAGCGCATTCGAGCGGAGCAAAGGGTTTCTTTCCCCGAAGCCCGTAAGATTGCAGCTGCTGCCTCAGGAACCTCCCCTTCCACCAGTTCCACCTCGTATGCTTCCGCTGTCAGGGCAAAGCCTCAGATGCGCTCCGTTGAGTGCCAGACGGAGACGCCCTCTTTCACATTCCAGGCGAGGCCTTTAGCTCCTCGGAGGACTTCGTCTGGACCTCATGTCACCTCGCAGACCATCTCCCAGTCAAGCTCCCAGACCATCTCACGCCCATCTTCTCAGATGGCTAACACCCCCCCAGCCCATGGTGTCAGGCTGGGATCAGGGCCAGCTGACACTGCCGGTTCCCAGGCCCAAGGCGCGGGGTCTCGAACCCAGTCCCAGCGCGCCACCCCCTCCCGTCCCCCCCTACCCCCCAAGCCAGCTAAAAACACCAAAAGCAAAAAGCCCTGGGGCCCGCTTTCGGCGAGGGTCCAGAAGGGGGATCAGGGTGTTCTGTTGACCAACCCCTTTTTAGTCCTAGAGGATATGGAGGTGGTCACAGTTGAGTCCCACCCCCTGCCCCCGTCGCCCACCAGTTCCCCATCGAAGTCATCAGCCGCGACATAGCCTTTGTTGCTGTGCACGGTTTTCATCTTAATTTTTAAAATGGCTACTTTAGTGCATTGGAATTGTCGAGGTTTTCGGGCAAATTTTGAAGAATTAAAGATCTTAGTGAATTCGCTTAAGCCGGGTGTGGTGGCCCTTCAGGAGACCTTTCTTCAGGAATCATCCCCCGCATCTTTTACTGGTTTTAATTTTGTCCACCAGGGGTCCTCTTCGGAAAGGCCTCATGGTGGCGTTGGTATTTTAATTCGTAAAGACATCCTACACAGCCCAATTCATCTTAATACCCAGTTGCAAGCCATTGCCGTCCGCATTTCTTTACACAAGTCTGTCACGGTGTGCAGCATTTATCTGCCACCGTCCGAACGTATGTCCCCGAGAGACCTTAACTCTCTTATTGACCAGCTTCCCCGCCCCTTTCTTCTGCTTGGGGATTTCAACGGTCATGCTCCACTCTGGGGCAGCGACCACTCAAACGATAGGGGTCAGATTCTAGAGGATCTCTTTTCTTCGCTTGACCTCTGCGTCTTAAACACTGGCTCTCCTACTTACCTTCATCCAGCAACTGGTACTACTTCAGTCCTCGATCTATCTGTCTGTGATCCTTCCCTCGTCCTGGATTTTGAGTGGCGTGTCCACGACGACCTGTGTGGTAGCGACCACTTCCCGGTCGTCCTGTCGACCGCCAGCAGCGAGGAGGACGCAACAGTGGATCGTTGGAACTTGAGGAAGGCAAACTGGGATATGTTCAGTGCCACTTGCCAGTCACGTCTGACCGAGGAGGAGGTAATGTCTTCGGAGAATCCTGCCTCCACTTTCACTAAAATCTTGATTGATGTGGCCAATGATGCCATCCCAAAAACCTCGTCATTCGCTAAAGGTCCCAAAGTCCCCTGGTTTAATGATGTGTGTAAAAATGCGCAGAAAGATCGCAAGCGTGCACAAAGACGAGCCTTCAGGTGCCCCTCCCAGGCAAACATCCTCTCTTTCAAAAAGTACCGAGCAAAAGCTCGCTTCATTTATAAACAGCAGCGAAGGTTGTCCTGGAAACAGTTTATTTCTAGCCTGTCCTCCAAGGCGCCTTCGCAGAAAATTTGGAAGGCTATACGTAAGATTAAAGGCAAAGCCGATACCTCCTCTATCTGTCATCTTAGAGTGGGTGATAGGCTTGTCACCGACAGGAAAGCCGTTGCTGACCTGTTGGCGTCAACCCTGTCGCACAACTCTTCATCCGATCATTATTCTTCCTCTATCCAGAAACTTAAACAACTGAAGGAATCTTCCCCTTGTAATTTTAACTCCACAAACTCTGAACCTTACAACTCTCTGTTTAGCTTAGCTGAACTTCAGCAGGCACTGCAGAAGAGTAACGATTCTGCTGCTGGTTTGGACACTGTTTACTATCAGCTCCTAACGCATCTTCCCGAGGAAGCTCTTTCTGTCCTTCTCTCTGTTTTTAATCATATTTGGACAACTGGCGCCTTCCCGTGCTCATGGCGTGAGGCGGTGGTCGTTCCTATTCCTAAACCTGGGAGGGATCATTATGATCCGGGCAACTATCGGCCCATTGCCCTGACTAGCTGTCTCTGTAAGACTATGGAGCGGCTGGTCAATGCTCGTCTTGTGTGGGTTCTTGAATCCGAAGGACTCCTGTCTGACCTGCAGTGCGGGTTTAGGCAGGGCCGAAGCACCGTTGACCACCTGGTTCGTTTTGAGTCCTTCATACGGGACGGTTTTATTAATAAACAACACACAGTAGCCATCTTCTTCGACCTCGAGAAGGCCTATGATACTACATGGAAGTATGGCATATTGTCGGACTTACATGACATAGGCTTCCGGGGTCGGTTACCTATTTTTATTAACAAATTTTTAACCGGACGATCTATCCGTGTCCGTATTGGCTCCACCTTATCAGACTGTCAGGAGCAGGAGATGGGTGTTCCCCAGGGCAGCATTCTATCCCCTGTTCTTTTTAGCCTAAACATTAACAATATAGTTAAAGCAGTAACTAAAGGAACAGATGCTTCTCTATTCGTTGACGACTTCGCCCTTTGTGTCAAAGGCAAGTCGCTTCGCCGGGTGGAGAGGCATCTGCAGCTTTGTGTAAATGGTGTCAAAAAATGGGTTGCTGATAATGGTTTTAAGTTTTCTCCGTCCAAAACAGTATGCATGCACTTCACCAAAATCCATGGGGTCTTTCCGGAACCCGATCTTTCTATTGATGGTTCCCCTATTAAAGTTGTCCAGGAAACGAAGTTTCTTGGGCTCATTTTTGACCGTAGGCTCACCTTTCTTAACCACATCAAATATTTGCGAGCCTCTTGTATGAAAGCACTGGACGTCCTTCGGGTCGTGGGTCACACCGACTGGGGTGGTGACCGTACCGTCCTGTTGCGTTTATACCGAGCTCTTGTTCGTTCCAAGCTGGATTATGGGTGCATTGTTTATAGCTCTGCATCCAAGTCCACTCTTAAACTTCTTAACACTGTTCATCACGAAGGTCTTCGTATCTGTCTGGGCGCCTTCAGAACGTCCCCAGTCCATAGTTTGTATGCTGAGGCGGGTGAACCCTCTCTGGCGCTGCGCCGCACTCGTCTCACGCTCAACTATGTCCTGAAGCTGAAGGCTAACCCGGACAACCCTGCCCATAACTGTGTTTTTAACCCAGTCTGTGAGGACCTTTTTGATGTTCATAAAAATGAACCTAAACCCCTGTCCCTCCGCGTCCGACCCCTTTTACAGGAGGCCGGAATAGATATTGACACTGTTGAGGAAACTCTGTTTCCAACCACCCCTCCCTGGACACTTCCCACCCCTGAGGTCAGGCTGGACCTGACCATCCACAAAAAAAATCAGACCCCAGATACTATCTATCTTCATGGGCTGCAGCAGATCCTGGCCGACTTCCCGGGCTTCCGCCGGATCTTTACCGACGGGTCCTGACAAGTCTGAGGATGGTCGTGTTGGGGCTGCTGCAGTCATTGACGGTCGTGTTTTTACTAGACGCTTAGCGAACGGTAGTTCTGTGTACAGTGCTGAACTGCGGGCCATTTTACTCGCACTTCGGCACGTATACCAGTCTATTGATTGTAATTTTTTAATCTTGTCAGACTCCTTGTCGGCTCTCCAGGCTCTGCATGGCAGAAGATTGGATCACCCGCTTCTGGTGTTGATCCATGAACTGCATGCATCCTTGATTGCCGACAACAAGGACATTGTTTTCATTTGGATCCCAGGTCATGTCGGCATTCGAGGAAACAGGTGCGCTGATCGGGCTGCGAATGCTGCTCGCGATGGCCCTGTGGAGGATGAGCGCATGGCCTGTTCTGATTTTAAACCTTTAGTTTCCGAGTTTGTTCGAAAGGAGTGGCAGACCCAATGGGCTGCTCTCCCGGAGAACAAACTGTTCAAAGTTCTTCCAAACATCTGTGATAACCTCCCTCGCTGTCGACCTAATCGGCGCGAGGAGGTAGTTCTTAGCCGGCTCCACATTGGGCATACCTACATCACCCATTCCCATCTGCTGAAGGGGGAGGATCCCCCTTGGTGTGTCCCATGCCACGAGTCTTTTACTGTTGAGCACTTCCTAATTTCATGTACGGATCTCACTGAGATCCGTGCCAAACATTATTGTGCAGATTCACTGAAGGTGCTGTTCAGGGATGTCCCTCCCGACAGCATCTTCAGTTTCCTGAAAGAGGTCAACCTGTTCTATAAATTATAGACTTCAAACATTCAGTCTTTCACTGACCACCCATTTTTATGTTGTTTCCATAGTAATGGAAACAACATAATAGGACGGGCTAAAATTTCCACGTTCATAGGCAAGCATCTGTGGTACAAACGCACGTCACTGCCGATCTCCCGCAGAGACGATTATGCAAGTGTAACTCTGACAATGACGTAAGAAAACTTGCGTCATCGATGCTGACGCGTATGGTGTTCCGAACGCACTTCTCCTCCTCAGTGAGTGCCGTCTGTGCGGATGTGTGTGCGTGTGTGCGTGTGTGCGTGCGTGTGTGCGTGTGTGCGTGTGTGAATTGTGTCCAGGCCCGTTTCTTCGAAAATACTCAACCGAATGGCTTCAAATTTGGGGTATCCAAATATATCAAAATGTTACATTAGACGATTCAAGCGTGTGATGATTGCTTAAGTGATTTGGGAGTTATCGCCCTTTTGAGACAAGTTGGTTGTCTTTCGTGTACAGGCGTAATATTTATTTAAATCACTCAATTTTTTGGCAGTAGATAGCTTGAATACGGACTCTGAACAGAATCACTACTAGAAAATGGTCGCTCTTATAGTTTTCATGTAAACCGAGCCTGAGTTGACATTGCATGTGAACCCAGTTCAGATGCCTATTTCTCCGAAAATACTGAACCGATCGATTTCAAATTTGGGATTTCTAAATGAATCAAGATTGTTGAATAGAAGGCCCGATCCAGATACGATTGCACACATGATTTGCGAGTTATCGCCCTTTTCAGAAAAAGTGGCTTTCTGGCGTTTAAAGGCGTAATATTTACCTAAACCACTCCATTTTTTGGACATAGATAGCATGAATACGGACTCTCAACGAAGTGAATTTTGGATGTTGTCGCTTTTATACTTTTGGCGTAAGCCGTACCTGATGAAAGTGCTGGTGAACACACTTTAGATCTCAAAATCGCTCCTACTATACATAGATAATGAGCCTGGGGTGCCATAAAAAATATACAAAAAAATTAGAAAAATTCACTGCAGCCGTTGTCGTCAGTTGACTCGAAAATTTGTACTCGAAGCACATTTCCTTTACACAAGCCACACGCCTCACAAACATCGCAGAAAAGGCACACGCGCACTGACGCAAAACTGTATCAGCGTCAGTTTGCCGACGTCATGTTTGATTGACGTGGGGGTGTGGTCACTTTTCGGAAGTTCTCTATTTGTAGACGGGGAAAGCGGGAGTTTCATTGATGTAGTGAGCTTTGTTTTTTCCACTGACTCTCACTCAATAGCATAGTAGAGTGAGAGAACACCACATAGGTCTCAATGGAGCACATGCACAAACGCGGCTCGCGCAAGTCTGCGTGCGTGCGTGCGTGCGCGCGCGCGCGCGTATGTCTGTGTGTGTCTGTGTGCGCGCGCGCGCAGCAGACATAACACATAGTGAAAAAACGTTCGCCGCGCAGACTTGTCTGTTAAACACATTGAGCCGGTATAAATTCGATCTTTACACTGCGCAGCAGCAACACTTCAATTTTCATGGGGCTGCTTTCATTGCAAGAATTGTATCCGAGTCAAAGTTATTACGTCAAATGTATTATGCGTCATCCCAATGAGGAAAACGTCATAGATTTCAAAGAAAACAACTTGACGTCTTCCAAAACCAAGATTGGTCTGACAAGCCCGGTCAGTTGTTTCCATTCAGAGAGAGAGAGAGAGAGAGAGAGAGTGTAGTGTGTGTGTGTGTGTGTGTGTGTGTGTGTGTATGTGTGTGTGTGTGTGTGTGTGTGTGTGTGTGTGTGTCCTCCCGAATACATGGCATTACAAAAGAACGACCGTGACGACAGCAGGTGATTAAATGGAAACAACATATTGGGCTGGTCAGTGGCCATCTTGTTTTTTTTTTTTTTTTAAGACCCGATAGATTTTTCATATTTATTTACATCTTGTTTTAAAGTGGGAATTTTTATGTTTTATAGGACCTGGCAGGAAGGGACTTTCATGAGCCGCGAATTAGCCTTTGTTGCTTGCGCGGCGTTAAGCCCTAAATAACTAACTAACTAACTAACGTATCCCGTGTCTTCTCTGCGATTGCACGAAGATGGCGACATAGCAGAAGTAAAATACACCACGTCTCCAAACAGAGGAATTCGGAAAGAAAGTGGCGAGACACCCCCAAGAAAAAACAGCATCACGTCAATCAGACATGACGCACTTACTTTACGTCAGTGCGCGTGCGTCTCTTCTTCGATGTTTGTAGAGGAAATGTGCTGTGAGTACAAATTTTCGAGTCAACTCACGATAACGGCTGCAGTGAATTTTTCATTTTTTTATATATGTTTTTTATGGCACCCCAGGCTCATTATCTATGTATAGTAGGAGCGATTTTGAGATCTAAAGTGTGTTCACCAGCACTTTCATCAGGTACGGCTTACGCCAAAAGTATAAAAGCGACAACCTCCAAAATTCACTCAGTTAAGAGTCCGTATTCATGTTATCTATGTCCAAAAACTGGAGTGGTTTAGGTAAATATTACGCCTTTAAACGCCAGAAAGCCACTTTTTCTGAAAATGGCAATAACTCGCAAATCATGTGTGCAATCGTACCTGGATCGGGCCTTCTATTCCACAATCTTGATTCATTGAGAAATCCCATATTTGAAATCGATCGGTTCAGTATTTTCGGAGATACAGGCATCTGAACTGGGTTCACATGCAATGTCAACTCAGGTTCGGTTTACATGAAAACTATAAGAGCGACCATTTTCTAGTAGTGACTGTGTTCAGAGTCCGTATTCAAGCTATCTACTGCCAAAAACTTGAGTGATTTAAATAAATATTACGCCTGTAAACGAAAGACAACCAACTTGTCTCAAAAGGGCGATAATAACTCCCAAAGCACTTAAGCAAATCGCCAAACGTTCGGTTCCTCTAACCACACATTTTAATATATTTGGAGAACCCAGATTTGATTCCATTCGGTTGAGTATTTTCGGAGAAACAGGCCTGGACACATCACACATGCACACACATCCACACGGACGGCACTCAGTGAGGAGGAGAAGTGCGTTTGCTGCACCATACACGTGCACTGTGTAATGAGGGCGGAAGTATGTTGTATGCGTCAGGTGAGAGAGAGAGAGAGAGAGAGAGATGATGATGATGATGATGATGAAACGTTTTTTTTTTTTTAATTCAGGATAGAGCATTTAGGTATTGCTGCCTATCTTACATGCTGTCCTGCTATTCTACATTAAAGGGTACTGAAACAAACAAACAAACAAACAAACAAACAAACAAAAACTACACCAAAACAAACAAACAATCAAAAGTAAAACAGTATAAACGATCTAAGGCAAATACAGGAGAGAAAAATACACACGATAAACAAATCAAAACATACGTGGCATACGTGTGCTGATGATGCTGGCTGCATGCCAAATAAGTCGTCTCTAATATTTCAAAACATTTTTCTATGTATATGGTCAGATAAGTGTGTCGTGTAGAATTTGTTTGAAGTTTATGAATTTGGAAACGTTTTGGATACTCAGTTGTAAAGAGTTCCATATGGATGCCCTTGAGAAAGACTACTTTTATATATATATACCCTTGGACGAGGCACTGGGAGCAGACTGTTTCTTGTGTTGTGTTCAAAATTAAGTAGTTGATGAAGATGTTGGGGCTTTGTAGTAAACAATTTTGTGCATCAGTAGGCATTTGTTAAACTCCAGATGCTGTTTTAGAGGAAGAATTTTGAGGATTTTAAACTGTTGGTCGGTACTAGAATTACCCGAGTGTAAGAGTTTGACAGCGCGCCGGTGAACGGAGTTTACCTTTTTGAACTGATTTTCGCTGCACTCGTCCCACAAAGTGGACGCAAAATCTAGATGACTTTGCACGTGGGCATGGAAGAATAGCTTGCAGGTGTCAGGGCTAACTAGGCGACTTAGTTTAGATAGTAAGAATACATTTTATGACAATAATTTACAGGGACCATCAGCCCACTTTAGCTGGTCGTCAATTATGACACCTAGTAGACGGTGGTTGGAGACCTGCTCGATAGACTCCGATCCAACTGACAACCGTAGGGGAGATAGTTTGCGTTGTTGTTTTTGGCGCGTTGTTATTAGCATGCTTTTGGTTTTGGTGGTCCTAATTACCATGTGGTTGGCTGTACACCACTGGGAGATTTCAGCGAGGCTATGCTGCAATACTTACTTTTGACTCATGCACATCCGATGCATGGAGCGTATCGTCAGCATAACATATCACAGCTTACATTAGGGTTTGAGATGGAGAGGGGCATATCATTGATGAATAAACAAAAGAAAATGGGGCCAAGGATAGAACCTTGGGGAACGCCGAGCTTAACAACACCTTCTTCAGAAAACGCACCATTTAGATAGACTTTCTGCATTCTACCTTGGAGATAGGAGGAAAATAGGGAGATTGTCTTAGGATCAGGGATATAAAGGGACAATTTCTTAAACAAAATGCTGTGGTTCACCAAGTCAAAGGCTGCACCAGTTAGTACACACACACACACACACACACACACACACACACATACACACACACACACACACAGAGAGATCTGTTTTTCTGGTTAAACAGTTTTAAAGTTTGACAGTATGTTTGATTACTTGTTTCTGAAGTTTGTTTGACTTTAACGTTTAACCCTATTTTACTTTTATATTTTATATCAAGATGTTTAATGACTGTATTTTATCTTATCTGTGACAGAGCATCATGTGAGGCCAAAGAGGATATTCTGTTTTTAGAGTCTCTCTTAAACAGACAATAAGGTATTTTGAATTGAATTAAATTGGATGCCTGTGTGTTATTTCAGGCGAAAACAACAACCGACAGCGTTCTAACACAGCTAAGTGTTCAATGAGTTGCAAGCAAGTCCATGGGAAGACATGAATTGTACCCTGCAGACTGTTGGGTTTGAAGGATAAGACGAAGGGGGGAAAAAGTCCAGACAAAACGTCTTTTTGTGGCTAAATGTTTTGTACGGCTTATCAGTACAAGTACTCCAAAACGGATAAGTCAAACTTCGGTTATGACAAACAAAATTTCCCCTTTTTACTTATGATAAATCAATTTAGTCACAGACCACGATTTTTTTCCATCTGATGAAACGGCGCAAAACACGGCTTGCGCAGAGATTTTCAAGGTGACTACAGGTTTGACACGGTTATGTCTGGCAGGCCTAAAGGCTAGTTAACCCACGAGAGACATGTACAAGAACGGAGCTAGATGTGAGATCTTACATGTCACTGAATCTACGTGTGTGCATGTGTGTGTGTGTGTGTGTGTGTGTGTGTGTGTGTGCGCGCACACACACACACACACACACACACACACACACACACACAATAACATTAATAATACTCATTATTGTTATTATTACATGTGTATTGAGTAGGCATCTGGTGCGAATGGTCCGCTAAGCAACTTAAAAGTCAAAGTGTTAGAACTGCATTTATTTTCGAATGTTTCCGAAGCGGAGGATGAGGAAGCCGGAATACCCCAGTCGTCACGGATAAGACAAATTTCAATTAAATGAAACAAACAAAAAAAAAGAACAAAAATTCATTTCCCCTGCGAATTCGACTTAAGCGTGTTCGATTGTAGCTTATTTAAAACAAAAACACAACACACACACACACACACACACACACACACACACACACATCGGGTATTCAATGTCTGTCGGATGTTTTCTGGATAATAAACAACGTAGGCTAATATCCAGTTGTAAGTAGGACCTGTCGAGTCAAAACGGCTAGAGTGTACATGGAGCAAGTCTCCCAGCTATCAATTCTTACACTGGAAAGTGACCAACAATCATTTAGATCGATACGTGCTAGATATTTCATTTAACTCAAGCTCACTTTCTCACGATCACAATCACGTGCCTTTTATCTTATTTTACAGGAGCCGTAACACTATGATAAGTAGAGTTAGAGTCGGTCAAGTGATATTGATTTAACATACCTGAACATTCGATGAATAAAACCAATAGTAGACCAAACAGTAGATCCATGTTGAAAGTTTAAGTTGATAATACACTAGACAGTTTCAAAGACGTGACATTAAAATTGTGAAAGCGCTTTCAGCTTGAAGCCCCATGGTGTCTGTCTGATAACTATGATTTTTCCAGGATGAACGGATAAGGGCGCATTATTAGCTTCTGAAGTACTCAACAATTTTTCCGTGTCAATTTTAACTATCCAAACAGCTCAAATAAAGCAGCCAGTTTAGAAATCAGCCCGAAAATTCCATTTCAATCCTGCGGTGGGCTGCGTGCTGCGCACTAATGAGCACATGAATTTTCGCCGGGCTGTGTCCTGAAATCGGGACTGTGCCCTGAATTGAATTGAATTCAAAACAAGGATCTTCCTCGAGGATAAAATGTCAGGCTATAACGTCCATAAAACAATAATACAGTCGAACACGCTTAAGTCGAATTCGCAGGGGAAATGGATTTTTGTTCGACGTATCCGAAGTTTGACTTATCCGTGACGACGGATAAGGTCGAATTTCGACTCTAGCTTCGAGTTAAGCGAGTTGCACCTCCCCCCCCCCCCATTCGGTTTGGAAACTGAAATTTATTTTTCCTGGTCAACACGAGCTTACTGCTGCTGCTTTGGTATAGTTCGCCCCCCTTGTGTCATTTGCACCTGCTGTAAATGCACTGCGACCGTCTAAACAACATAGCGATTGCACCATTACCACAAGGTAACCCCAACCCTAAATCTAAACCTAACCCATCTAAGCAGACGAACTCTACTAAATGAGTGTGGATGCGTTTGAATAGTTTGCCCAGTACGGCCAAGGGGTGCGAACTATACTGAGCCTTACTGCTAGGATTTGTTATATTCAATACGCTCGTGTAAGCTGCCATGTCATCGAATCTCCGTAGCTATTTTGTTCACTTTGAGTTCACTTTCAGTTCAGAGTATTGGCTTGGTCTTACCATAGTCACACATGCAATGCAGAGGAAGGAGAAAGCCTATTTTTTTCTGATGGCTGTTTCGTTCTGACACGAAAGCTGCCTGGCACCAAACAGTGATAAGTTTCCAGCTTATGTTTTCTTCTTCTTTTCTAGTTTCACCGACTCTTATTCTGCTTGTAAGATCAGCAGCGTCATCTGTGCGCGCGCGCGCGCGAACGTGTGTGTGTGTGTGTGCGCGCGTGCGCGTTCCCAGTCATATGATCGCATCTGCTCAATAAATTCTAGTGCAACGTCATATAAACACACGCAGTCAAATAGCAGAAAGATCCAACTCTAACGGCACCAACCGGCAAACTCTCTCTCTTTCTCTCTCTCTCTCACACACACACACACACACACACACACATTTCACACACCAGGAATAACTCACTGCTTACCCACCGAATCCGACGGCAAATCACCTTCTCAACACTGGCGACAGAAAACCTCAGAGACCAGGGGCACAGGGTCAGATCTCACGCCTAGCTCTGTTCTTGCACGTGTTTCTCGCCAATTTCGTGTTAACCAGCCCTAAGGCCCGCGGGACACATAACAGTATAACACCGTCAACCTGTACTTGCACGGAAAATGTTAAATCTCTGTGCAAGCCATGTTTTGGCGCTGATGCATCAGAAGGACAAAAAGAAATTCCGGTACCAGCGACTGGTACGACTTATCCGAGGCTAAAATTGCAGATTTCGTTTGACATAACCGAGTTTTGACTTATCCGTTTTTGAGTACTCGTTCGACTTATCCGTGGAAAATTTAGTCATACAAAGAGCAAGTTTGGCCGGGAAAAAACGTTTTGCTTTGACGTATCCGAAGTTCGACTTAAGCGTGTTTGACTTAAGCGTATGGGTCTGTATTTTGCAACCAAGCAGATACTTTGCATGTAAACGACGGTTGCTTGAAACCTTAATGGTTATTATTTTCTTGGCCTGGAAACAGCCACTGGATCATTGTTTTCTGTAGTGTCGTGGGGAGTTGGTGTTTTTTTTTTTTTTTTTTTGGAAACTCAGTTATATGCAGGTCCGCTACAAGCAAAAAAAAAAAAAGGTTGTTTTCTATTTGCTGGGCTGAGCGTTCCTTTTTTTCTTTAAATCACTACAGCAGTTTTTCCCCCTTGTCCAAAAGTTATCCCCTAGCTATGACAAGCAGAGCAGGGATCGGGTAACTAATCCGCCTTGGGTTGTTGACCGACTCTCAGTCTGACGCCAGCCAGCCCCTAGAAGCTTCCAGCCTCAGCAGTACACAGTTTCAGTTGCACAGACAGTTTGGGAAAAGCTTTCAGGTCACCCACCCCCTCCCCTTACACCATCTTATACCACATCTAAAGTAGGACGGCGTTTAGCGTGTCCACGTGGTTCTGATGCATCTACCTTTGTAGAATAATTCTATTCTATTCTATCGACAGATCTCACCACGTACACGGTGGTATGTCATCGAGACCAGTGGTGCTTTGTGTACACTACCTTACCCTCTTTTTGTTTACTGTTCAGGTTTGGCGCTTGTTTGCCCCCCCCCCCCCTCCATAGCATGTATATCAGAGGGAAATTTTTACCCTCCTTAACTTCCTTTCTCATCTTCTGGCACTTTACAACTGAATAAAGTGTCCATGGCAAAATGCAGCTGCTGAGTCCCTGGGGTTCTTTCGTGTGTGGAAGATGTGGTATGGGTGGAATGATGTGTGTGCAAGACTGTGTGAAGAATGTTTGAGTTTGAAGGCAGAAGATGGTTGTTGCGCGATGTTTGTGGGGCACTTTACTTCCACGGCGGGCCTGGGTCCCAGACAGCTGTTAGGCGCGCGATGGCCTATATGGGCGGGCAGCAACAATATAAAAATATGTAAGGACAGTTTAAAAAAAAAACCCATAAAAACAAAACAACAAACAAACAAACAACAACAACAACACATGACGTAACCGTTGTTTTAGACTCGTGTCTTTATTTGCAAAACGTTCAAGCAAATCTTGTTCCATTCTGGCGTAGGCATATTTTAGGGTATTCAAAATCATAATTATTTCAGATCTCTAGATCTGCCAGATTTAGAAAAATCAATAAATTGGTAAAATTTAATTCCGCACCAACAACTAGTGAAACACAAGACATGAAGAAACATCTCCTGTCGTCCCTATCATGCTCTGAGAAACTGTTTACCGCATGGTGCAGTTCAAATTTTATATTCTTTACAACTATCATGACTTTATAACAGCGTGAGGCTCTCTCTCTCTCTCTCTCTCTCTCTCTCTCTGTTATTTGGTCGGTTGTCACTGATGATTTTATCAGTTAAGAGTCATATAGTGCACTGTATGTGTTGGTTACTGACTCGGACCTCGGTTGCATCTCTTCGTATGTGTTCTGTCTTGTCTCGAAATTCACATAATTGTGGTCTTCAGCCTGAGAAGGACGAGGCTCTGTGTTGGCGTAGTTCACGATTCCTTCTTCAGAGTTGGCGAATGGAGGCAGCTGGAGTTCAGTATAGGGACTTCTTTCCTCTACACGTCTTGTTTGCGGTTTCTCGTACCTTTGATCTGAAGAAAACGTACCCTTTTGTATTGTAGGTTAAAATGTTCATTGGTGTATATAATCAACTTGTTCTTCTCAGAACGCAGACTAAATCAGCTCAATTTGTCGACCTGATCTAGTTAACTTGTGGGGGGTTCTGACTTCTTGAATACCATGAGCATGAGTTGTTCAAAATCCAGACTGGTGTGTAAATTTCAATGGCTTCAGATAGGAATGTCTCTGGTATGTGCAAAAAAAAAAAAAAATTCTTCAGAGAGAGAGAGAGAGGGAGAGATTACATTTTCTCTTCCAAATAATCACTGTGACGACAATCGCGACAGATACAAAGATAAGTCCACCAGCAACTCCTCCTGCTATGGCCACTGCAAACGGTCCAGAAATCGAGTTTGTAACGTTATCAGCTCCGCTGACTGAAACAAGACAGAAGACGAGCACATTATTGTTGTTATTAGGTAATGACAGCAAGTAAAACAACGGAATAGATCACTACTCATACGCATCCATCAGCAGAGAGACAAAAGGCGATTGTTGTATTACTGGGAGTTATCAGGAGATATTTAGTAAAAGAAAAAAAAAAACGGAAAAAAAAAAACACACAACTTGGCCTTTTCCTCGTTGCCCCGTCTTTATCCCCCATACGTGGTGGAAATGGACGGTGACCCCCCCCCCCCCCTCTCTCTCTCTCTCTCTCTCTCTTAACTTACATTGTGTCTGAAACGTCTTCTCTCCATCGACAGTGTAGTAATCTGGTTTGGCTGCCCAGCTGGCTGTACAGTAACACGTCATGTTGTCCTTAGTGGCTTGTGACGTGTCGATGACGAGAGAACTGGATACTGACATTTCATTTCTGACGTCATCTTGGTCATGGTGATCAGAATTGTTGCAGTGAAACTTGACAGTGCTGACCAGTGGCTTGCCGCCAGTCACGGTACAAGTCAACACGTCCCCGCCTTTCAGGAAAGGATCCGAAGTTGAATGTGTTATCTCTGGCGCTGCTTGTGGAGGATCTGGAAGTTGAAATTGCCCAGCTACAAGTAAGTGCATTCGATCATACAATTTTAAAGTTTTACCTCTGATTAAGTATGTGCAGTAACCTTGACACTTCCTAAACTTTTGATGATAGAATGGATCATTTACACAAGCATTTAATATGTTATTCACCCCCCCCCCTCCCCTCCCCCCCCCCACCATACTTAAACATTGAAGATATGAAACGCGACTTTCACAATGCTCTCGTGGTTTCGTTAACATGATTTTAAGTTCAAAATGGGATCCTGAGATTTCGCCGTCAAAACCATCTTTTTAAGACAAACGTAGCCATGGCCAGATACAAGTTTTTGTTTGTTGTTGTTGTTGTTGTTTACGTTGCCTAGCTGATGCAGAGGAAGAAATCTAAACTTTCGCCTGCACTATACAACAGAGAATGGTACTGAAAGTGTATTCTCTTAGCTCCCAGTATGAGCCTACATCCATTGTCTTTGCCCTGAACGAATGAATGGATGCGTTTTTATGTTGTTTCCATAGTAATGGAAACAACATAATAGGACGGGCTAAAATTTCCACGTTCATAGGCAAGCATCTGTGGTACAAACGCACGTCACTGCCGATCTCCCGCAGAGACGATTTTGCAAGTGTAACTCTGACAATGACGTAAGAAAACTTGCGTCATCGATGCTGACGCGTATGGTGTTCCGAACGCACTTCTCCTCCTCAGTGAGTGCCGTCTGTGTGGATGTGCGTGTGTGTGTGTGTGTGTGTGTGTGTGAATTGTGTCCGGGCCCGTTTCTTCGAAAATACTCAACCGAATGGCTTCAAATTTGGGGTATCCAAATATATCAAAATGTTACATTAGACGATTCAAGCGTGTGATGATTGCTTACGTGATTTGGGAGTTATCGCCCTTTTGAGACAAGTTGGTTGTCTTTCGTGTACAGGCGTAATATTTATTTAAATCACTCAATTTTTTGGCAGTGGATAGCTTGAATACGGACTCTGAACAGAGTCACTACTAGAAAATGGTCGCTCTTATAGTTTTCATGTAAACCGAGCCTGAATTGACATTGCATGTGAACCCAGTTCAGATGCCTATTTCTCCAAAAATACTGAACCGATCGATTTCAAATTTGGGGTTTCTAAATGAATCAAGATTGTTGAATAGAAGGCCCGATCCAGATACGATTGCACACATGATTTGCGAGTTATCGCCCTTTTCAAAAAAAAAGTGGCTTTCTGGCGTTTAAAGGCGTAATATTTACCTAAACCACTCCATTTTTTGGACATAGATAGCATGAATACGGACTCTCAACTAAGTGAATTTTGGAGGTTGTCGCTTTTATACTTTTGGCGTAAGCCGTACCTGATGAAAGTGCTGGTGAACACACTTTAGATCTCAAAATCGCTCCTACTATACATAGATAATGAGCCTGGGGTGCCATAAAAAAATATACAAAAAAATTAGAAAAATTCACTGCAGCCGTTATCGTCAGTTGACTCGAAAATTTGTACTCACAGCACATTTCCTCTGCAAGCCACACGCCTCACAAACATCGAAGAAGAGACGCACGCGCACTGACGTAAAGTAAGTGCGTCATGTTTGATTGACGTGATGCTGTTTTTTTCTTGGGGGTGTCTCGCCACTTTCTTTCGGAATTCCTCTGTTTGGAGACGTGGTGTTGTATTTTACTTATGCTATGTCGCCATCATCGTGCACTCGCAGAGATGATACGGGATACAACAGACTACAACTCCAATACTTTATGAACAGAATATGCGCGGAGAACAAATTCATGAAAGAAGAAGAATCCAGAACGCTGTGCAGGGCTGCTTACGAACTGAACAGGTCAGATCTAGAACATTCCTCAACTTACTGGAAGGCTCGAAATCTCTCCAAGGTGACGTAATCTACTGACGTTACTGCACCAGCATGTTCTGGGATGGTCTAGAAATTATTTTGCATCGAAATGCAGTATCTTTTCGCAAGAGTCTCTACAACTTGACATGTGGAAAGCGGGAATTTCAGTGGGTTTCGTTTTTGCCACTGACTCACACTCAGAAGCATAATGCAAAGATCTTGGCAACATAAAGATAGTTCACTTACCTCCCTTTGAGGGACAACGCGTAAGAGTTGTAGCGCGCATCCCGCAGATCTACGCAGTTGTTTGACCCAACCCTACACTAGCCGCCGTAAAACATTTTAAGAAAATAAACAAAAACGAAGATGTCACCGACTGACAGGTGGTCTCCCCCCATATATTTCGCATGTGTTTTAGGCCTATGGAAAACATAAGTACTCTCAAAGTTCCGGAGGACGAACGAAAGATCTAGTTTGGCTTTCACTGCTGCACGTAGGCTACGCAGTGCATTTCGTTCGATGTGTTCAAGTAAAACTAGTACGGAACACAGAAAGATCGAATGTGCGAGAGATCCAAAGATGGACGCATCCGCTGAATACTTCCTGCTAACTCAGCATTAATCATATCTGCGACCGACGATCCAGCAGATTCTATGTTGTGATATGGTTTTACAATGGTTAGAATGAAGTTCAGCCGGATGATTTTGTTCTGTGTGTGTGTTCTGAATTTAGATGCAGGTAGACGCTAGCACCTTTAAAGGTTCTACGAATGCAAATTTTGGACCCAAATTGTGTGATTTGTAAAGTTGTCAGGGAAAAAAATTACGTTGTATCTGCGTCAGCCGCGTGTGTTTACTGTTAGTTTACACTGCATGCACACGTACCACTTGAGGTCTTTTTCTTTCTTTTTTTTGTCAAGAAAGCGAAAAAAAAATGTTTGTTTTTCAACAGGAATACGAAAAGAAGTGTTTCCCCGTTTATATTTGTCTGTTATTTGAACAATTCGGCGCAGAACACAATTGCATGCTTTTGTGATCGCTTTCCACTTTCCGCCATGCTGTCACTATAGGGGCCAGATCTAGGATGCGCGCTAATGCGGGCAGACAACTCTTCGCGTTGTCCCGCTATATGTCTCTCTTACGAGGGCAGGAGTGACGCGTCTTTCTGATTCCAAGGTCTTTGCATAATGTGTGTGTGTGTGTGTGTAGGGGGAGGGGGGGGGGGTGCGTGCGTGCGCGCGCAAGCGCGCGTCTAAGGCGAGAGAGAGAGAGAGAGAGGGTCTCTTCTCCGATACCAGTAAGCAATCGTCTGTCAGTCAGGTCTGCGGGAAGTAACTCTGTCAAAGGGGAACGACTTTATTACAAGAATTCATTCACCCATGTAGAACCTCGCATACGCCAACAAGTTGTGACGTCAACCAGCTAGGCGAGCTCACACGACCTCATGTGTTTGGGTTTTTGCAAGTGCATAGAGGCACGATAAGGGTTTTCAGTACTTTCTTTATGTCAGCATGCTTGATGTCAGAGAGCTTGCGTTCCGGCGTGTGCGCGCGGGCTGCATACATGACACAACGACTACGACTGTGACTACAGCAGGTCATTGAATGGAAACAACATATTGGGCTCGTGGCCATCTTGTTATAGATTAGTCTGGAGGAAACTAGATAACTAAGCTCGAACAAGTGTGTGTGTGTGTGTGTGTGTGTGTGTGTGTGTGTGTGTGTGTGTGTGTTGAGGGGGGGGGGGGTTGAGAGAGAGCGAGAGAGAGAGACTTACAATAGAGGTGCAATGTAAATGGTCGTGAGCGCTGTTTTTTGGGAGGATTGAATATACGGTTGATCGCGACGCAAGCCACAAGTGTTCCGTCGTCCGTTATGTTTGGCACGTATCGACACGTGTTGTGTGTTTTGCCGTTCTCACACTCAACCCCGACCCAGTCGTAGTCCAGAGCTGGATTCCCTGTAGCGTGACATGTCAGTGTCATCATCTGTGTTCCGTTGAATGTGATGAATGGCGAAGGTCCCAGGACTTCTGTGTCATGTTCGGGACCGTCTGACACACACACACACACACACACACACACACACACAGCAAGCTATTATGAGCTTGCTATGTAGATAACTATAAAACAATACACAATTATATAGATATATTGGATTCCTAAAGATATTGTTAATACAATCCTCTTCATTTACAAACATCCTGAGATCACGCTTATATTTAGCGAGACAACAACTTCAGACATTGCGCTGTGCATCTGCATGTCCATTTAATCACACTTTACAAGTGCTAAAAGGAAATCTTATAATCAACCTCATCATCTGCAGTATCTTGTATACAGGGTTCCAAAATTATGATATCAAATGTGATCATTATGTAATGCTTTATCACTTACAAGCAACATTCAAGGTATATGTCGTGGTGTAACTCTGACCACCACACTCCATCTGACACACAAACTCTTCCCCATCTTGTTGTCTGGTTATGTTGGTCAGCACCAGTTGGTCTGTGTCAGTGTGACCTGGCCAAGTTGGTGTAACTGTATTGTCTGAACAAAGTCCCAGGCATGTACAGTCCAGAGTTGTACCCTCAATGACATATTCTGCACACGATGAAGTCGACACGTCCTGTGCATCTGAACGACAACAGATTTCCAAAATGATCATATTAAGCTCTTCGTGTAACTCTCCATTTTACTTTTTAAAATCTTTATTTTTTTTCAGACGACGGGTATGAGCGAGGCTAGAGTTGGCGGCTAAAGCGTTTTCTGTTTATGTCTGTTTTCCACAGCTCCCGCAACATAAGTGCCTCCTATGAAAGTTTCTATGTTCGTAATGCTGTGAAGAAAAAAATGCCGCCTACAAAACTATTAGGCTGTTTGACAAATTAGAACATAGCTAATACAGTATTCAGTAATACAGTTACACGAATGGACTGGAAAAATTATGGAATCACCGTCGGGGTACAAGATCAAAAAGACAATGAGCACCAACATGTGTGTACGTAGGACATGTGATTTGGAAAGCTCGGGAGAGTATGCACGTTTTGGTCAAAACAGCTTGGGGATACAAACGCCAAATTTTGTACTAGCTGTTAGTTAAACTGTGATGGTGCACGCAAAGTGGCAAACGGCCCTCCTGATAAATCCTTACTAATTATTATTTATTTATTTATTTATTTATTTTACTAATGCTAGTTTTTGTTTTTTTTTTCTGATTACAATTATTTCTCTCCGGGTTTTTTTTTATGAAACAGTAACCGTACTAGGGTTCCTGTCACATATGTTGATGATTAAACATACCTGAACAGCCGATGAAGAGAAAAATTAGCAGACAAGGTATATTCATGTTGGAAAATGCGCTTCGCTTTTCCTTGCCGAAGTTAGGAAACATCACATCAGCAGGAACAAACTTGACTTCCCAGTTTGTACTTGGCTCCGAACTATGACTTTTTTCCTTCGTGTGACGCGTGAACTATACAGTCACATCGACTGTCACGAAACTATTCAAACGTTTTCCTCATTGGTTTGACATCTGCCTTGATTGTTCCACGTTCGTAATTTAAGTAAAATTTTCCACAATTTCACTAATCTACTGCATATTTTCGTGAAGCCAATGTTAAGTACATTATAAAATACAGTAAAAGTAAAAATTCGATTTTAAATTAATAGCAGAGCAAACAGTTGGGGCAAGGATAAAGAACATTACTTGAACATAATTATTGTCCTGTCGGCAAATCGTCCGGTCGGCCGGCGTATTGTCCGCTCACCGCCAAATGAGGTTTCTGCAGGGGGCGGGCGGGGGAGAGGGCGTGGGGGTGGGGGTGGGTGTTCTGATGCCATCCACTTACGCGTTCAGCTATTTCAATTTATTAAAACGCGTGTTCGTGTGACCAGCTGTTGTTTTACGGTAACCTCCTAAATTATAAAGCTTGCTGGCTACCCATTCTGACAGAGTCGGTGTGACCAGAAGGATTCTTGCCTCGGACACTTTTAAGTAAGCATACTTGAATATCCGATGAAGATGGTCAGTGCGACGACTCGTTAAGATAATTCTGTCGTGTTAAAACACTCGGTGACGCAAATACTCTTAACTTTTCCTCATCGAGTTTTTGAAAAACGCCAGATACCCAAGCTACTTGCAAAGTTCAACCTCGTTATAACCATTGTACGCCTTTCCGCTTTTTCATTGCCTAAACAGAAACAAACTCACAGGGACTGTTAATGAATAACTTTAAAAAGTTTCCTTGTTAGTTGTATTAGTATAATTACTTCTTGAAATATGATACGGAAACAAGGAAATTGACGCTGCAGAGTCATTTACGACTGGCTCGTTCCGAAAACTTGCTTTGCGATGACTGGATCCGAATCCGGCGCGCGTATGCTCTGTCACCTCTCACCCCTGATGTCATACACCAACATTTTAATAGAGATAGAGGTAGGGAAAATGCAGTAAGGACTGACAAAGTCTTATGCGGCACACACTAAAATTACAGACACACAAAACTACTTTACAACTCTCCACCCGGTCACATCAGTCGGGTAGGGTTCATGGTCAAGTGCACCCTGCACAAGTTCACTCAATCAACTGTGCCCCGAAATACTAAACCCCCCAAAAACAAACAAACAAACAAACAAACAACAACAACAACAACAACAACAAAACCCAACAAGCCCCTTCCAAGTTAGCATCCCTTACCGTGGCTGTCATATTAAGGCAGACTAGCTGGACAGAAATGCCTGGGAGATGCTATAACCAAGGAAGTGGACAGTATTCTGCCACATTATCATTACGACAGGCTTTGGACGCCCCAGCCCCCCTCCCCTCCCCCCCCCCCCCCCGAACTTGCCCTCAAATGACTACTGAATGGAACAGCTGGATAAGTATGTGCACGAAATTCCATCTGTAACGAAAGAAGACTCGCCTACAACCGGCGCGATTCTGTTGCAGACAACCCCAGTCTCAGGCATAGAAACTGGAAGTAGCAGACGAGAGAAACAGGAAGTAGCAGACCACATTGACAGGAAGTAGGTCATACGGTCAGCCAATCAGCGCCCGGCTGACTCCTGTAGATAAGTGCTTGTGTACGCGAGCGTGTCAGCACGAGGTCCTACGAAATTCTGACTGTGTCGTTTTGACCTCACTATCTTCCCCGTGATTTTGGTCAGGTCACGGTCATCTTGACCTATATACCAGGACCCGACAATGCACGGGCAGCTCAACGTGTAGCCGAGAGTTATAACGCGGTGCTTACTAGGTCAGTGGACCAGGCAGTGTTTATACTTGAGGATTTAACACATGTGACATAACAGGCCATCTTCCAAACCTTCACCAATACGTCTCCTGTCCGACACGCCTTAACAGAACTCTTGATCATTGTTATTCCTGACGCCTACGCTGCCGTCTGCAGGCCTTCCCTTGGCCGATCGGACCATAACGTGATACATGTACATCTCATTCCAAGCTGTCTTCAAAAACTGAAGCGTGAAAAACCAACGTCGCGCTGTGTGAAAGTGTGGGACCACGATAGCACAGAGGCGCTGAAAGGCTCTTTTGAGTCCACGGACTGGGATGTATTTTTTGACAGCTGTTCTGACAGTCTTGATAAACACCACATTCAGTTTTGTGAAGATTCAGTCATCAAAACAAAGACAGTCCAGGTATTTTCAAACAACAAACCATAGATTAGCAAAGGTTAAAAGGTATTTTAAACGAGAAGAAAATGACATTTTTTGGTTGGTGATACTGCCAAGGTAAAGGAACTAAATAAAATTTTCAGGTCTAAGGCAAAGCTGGCAAGATTAGAGTACAAGGACGAAGTGGAGCGTAAACTGTTGTGTGGGGATGCTAGAAGTAGAGACGCATATCGATCGAAAAAGTCGTATCGATATTATCGCGATATTTTTGTTTCGTATCGATATTTTTAATCGATATACAGTATACGCCGGTTATAAGAAACTCGAGGGGGGTGAATTTTTTGGTTTCTTATATCCGAGTTTTCTTATATCTGAAAGTCGGATATAAGAAAGTATTTTGAAAAATATTTCTTATAACCGAGTTCAGTGAAAAAAAGGTTTAAAACATTTCTTTTTTCTCAGTTCGTGTATGTTTTGCATTAAATTAAGAAATATCTGGTTTCTCTTAAAGACCTGCACAGAATATATATGTGTAGAGTTAATATACACCAGTGCGCTTGTGTCCTTCAATGTCAGATTTTTTTGTTTGAACATGAAAATACTGTTTTTGCTTCCCAACTGTAGCGCTGGCGGTCATGTGGTAAGAAAAAAACAAAACAAAAAGAAGAAAAAAAAACAACCAAACCAACCAACCAACCAACCAACCAACCAAACAAACAAACAAACAAAAAAGAACTAAGGGGAGAGAGAGAGAGAGAGAGAATTCCCTTGTATTTATAGGATATATTAAAAGTGCATTATGTATCAACTTTTGATCTATAAAACACTCGTCCCATTAGAGTATGATATGCGATGCTTTCCGTGTCTAATTTGGCTGAAAAAAGCTGCAAATTAGCTTTTTTTCTGTTGGGAGGGGGAAGGGGGATGGAGGAAAGATGGACCACGTATATTGTCAAAGAAAGGAATTGATCAACAGTTAGTCTAATACTGATAGTTTTATTCTCCTTAACGCGAGCCCTGTAGACAGAGACAGGCATACAGAGAGAGAGAGAGAGAGGGAGAGAGAGAGAGAGAGAGAGACTGAGCTCCCAACCAGGCAAAAAAAACAAACAAAATAATAATAAAAACAACATATAACAATAGAACAACAAAAATGCATCTCGTATTTTTTCTTCTTGCCAACATTCAATTTTGCACGGAACACAATGGTAAAGAACCAATTCAAGAAAAGAAAATCATGCGCCATCATGTGCCTGTCCTAAGTGACGTCAGACCTGACCTGTTTTCTTAGAATGAGTGAAATTTTCTTGGAAATGTACTTTCAGTTTCTTACAATGAGTGAAATTTTCTTGGAAATGTACTTTCGGTTTCTTATATCCGAGTTTTTGTATCAAGCGGGACAAGAAATTTGCTTTCCTAAAACCGAGTTTTCTTATAAGCGAGTTTCTTGTATCCGAGTTTTTGTAATACATAATAAAGAAGAGTTTGGCCGGGGGGAAAAAATTCGTTGGCAATAACCGAGTTTTCTTATATCCGAGTTGCTTATATCCGGCGTCCACTGTATCGGCATCTGCAAAAGCTTCCACCAAGTGATCAATTTTAGTGCACAGTCACAAAAATGTGAATGCCTACACAGTCACACCATGCAGAGAGAGAGAGAGAGAGAGAGAGAGACAGACAGACAGACAGACAGAGACTCTTTGGTTAACCCTTGAAATAAAAACGTTTATTTTGTACGTATGTCTGTACGTTATAAAACTCAAAAAGGAGGCAATCAAAGCAACGCCCTCGATCATCATGTCTTCTCGACAGCAGCTGCTCAACTTTCAGACAAAAATGAAAGCGAGAAATAAACCGCCATGGAAAATGAGTTTCTTTTTTTATGAAACATACAGAGAGTAAAATGGGTCATGAATAAACAAACAAACGGAAAAAAGATGAATGTCCCCCCCCCCCCCACACACACACACACACACACTCCCGTCTGGAAAAGACATTGTCTTTGTTTGAATTCCTAGCCATGTTGGCATACGAGGTAACACCCAGGCTGACCTTGCTGCTAATCAGGCCCGGGCTGGTCCTGTGGCTAGCAAGAGTAGTGTTTTTACTGATTTTAAACCCTTAATAAATAAGTACATAGTAGATCAATGGCAAGCCCAGTGGGATACTCTTGATAACAATAAACTCCACAGTATAGTCCCCAAACTTCGGGAAATCATTCCCCGCCATCCCCGGTGTAGGACTAACCGTCGGGAAGAGGTGGTCCTGGCCCGTCTCCATATTGGGCACGCATATTATACCCACTCGCACTTGCTGAAAGGTGAAGAGAGCCCTTTCTGTTTTGGCTGCGATGAGCCAGATATCATTAACAAATTTTGATTTCTTGTGCAGACCTCACGGAGGTTCGACAGAACTATTTCACTGCCGAATCAATGGAGCTCTTGTTCCGAAATGTCCCTCCAGACAAGATATTGGCTTCCTTCGGGAAGTCAATTTGTTTCATAAAATCTGATTAAATAACTAACTAACCTTCATAAAATCTGAACATTGTGTTTTTACTTATTCATGTACAAGACCCATGCTTGACGTTTTGAACTTGTGGTAACCCAAGACTGGTAGTATCTCATTTAACCTATAAATTTTTAGCCTACATTTACTAGTTGTTTTAATCCAGCTTTTTACCTTTTAACGAAGGGGCCTTCAAACTTGCGGCTGCCGCGAATTAGTCTTTGTCGCTGACGCGGCGTTAAGCCTTAAAGTACTCCCTCACTCGCTCCCCCCCCCCCTCCCCCAGATGTGTAAACAGTTCAAAACAGTTTTGCAGTCGTCTTATTGCTATTGTCTCCTGAAGCCGAAGCAAGTTAATCAACTGATCATGGCATGTCAGTTACTTCATATTCTTTTTTAGGAAGATCACTGTAGTGTTACTTCTGGGTACTCGATATATCGATATGTGGAAACCGTATCGATATATCGTATCAGTATTCCTTTGAATCGCGATACCGATATATATCGATAAAATCGTGCACCTCTAGCTAGAAGTGCATGGCAAGGACTTAACGCGATGATGGGAAGAAATCAACCTCCACCTCCGTTGGTATCCGACGATCCTTTTAGCTTGGCTAATGAGATGAACAGGTTTTATGCTAGGTTTGACTCTCAGGATCTCCGGGCTGAATGTGATCAGCTGTGCGTACCATCCGCTACTTGTTCCATTGAACTTGACAGGGCTGACGTTGTGAGGTGTTTTTCACGTGTAAACCCCAACAAAACGCCCGGACCAGACGGTCTTTGTGGCCGTGTGTTGAAAGTGTGCGCTGACCAGCTGGTCCCGTTTTTCACACGTTTATTTCAGATTCTTTTAGACTCTCATTTTATGCCTAGTTTATGGAAGACAACAACTATTGTGCCTATACCCAAAATCCCTAGTGCTGTACATATGAAAGATTTCCGTCCGGTGGCTCTCACTTCTGTCCTGGCGAAATGCACGGAAAGAGTTGTTTGTAATAAATTAACTGTGTGTGTGGCCGATCGCATGGATCCTTTACGGTTCGCGTACAGGGCTAGACGTGGTGTTGATGATGCAACCATCATGCTTGTAGATCTTATTGCTAGTCATTGCTAGTCAGACAAAGCTGGAACGTCTGTGAGAGTTCTTTTTATGGATCTGTCCGCTGCTTTTAATACGATTCAGCGCCATGTTCTTATTAATAGACTCCTGGATTTAAATGTACATTCTGATCTGATTTTATGGATTAAGCAGTTTCTGTGTGATCGGCCACAACGTGTTCGCCTGAACGCTCGTCACAGTGTGCCTGGCATACCTACACTATCTGTTCAGCCTGGCACTTCTGATAAATCTGGTTCATATGTACTATCTGATGAGATTATTGTGAACACTGGTTGTCCTCAAGGATGTGTTCTTTCTCCTGTGCTCTTCTCACTCTACACCAGTGACATCAGCTGTTCTGACATAGTACTAACCCTTCTAAAATATGCAGACGACATGGCTCTTGTAGGCCGACTGAAAGACGAATTTTCCATCTCACATTATTTTTCTCAGATAAACGTCCTAAATTCTTTGCTAAAAAGCAGTTTTATTGAATTAAATGTTGGAAAAACTAAGGAATTGGTTCTTGGGAACAGCACAGAGAACGACTCACTGAGGCCATTTGTGATAGATAAGAAGGAGGTGGAGATTGTAGAGAGTTTTAAATACCTGGGTACTATTATTGACCAGAAGCTGACTTTTAATGAACATGCAGACATGGTGTATAAGAAATCTCAACAGCGTCTGTTTCTACTGCAAAACCTTAAAAGTGTTGATGTCAGCCCTCACGTCCTCGACCTTGTGTACAGAGGCCTCATTGAAAGTGTACTGGCATTTAACATCTCAGCCTGGTTCTTACAGATCAAACAGAAAACTAAACTGGGCCGAGTGGTTAACATGGCCAGCAAACTGATTGGGCAACAACAGCGACAGCTGTACACACTGTATGATTCTGCCCTTGCCAGAAAGGCTTTTCAAATTTTTAATGAACCTGTTCATCCGCTCAACTCTGCCTTCCAGAAACTACCATTAGGCAGGCGCGTTAAAGTGCCTCTTGCACGTAAGAACAAATACAAAAAATCATTTGTGCCATCCGCTGTTGCTGTTCTGAATGCTGCACTTAAATGATGTCAAGAGCTTAAAGGTCAGGCTATTGGGTCAGTTCTGTGTCTGCCGGCGGAGGTGTGTGATTGCGAGTGGGTGGGCGGCGTGTGCGGGTGCGTGCCGGTGTGTGTTTGTGTGTGTGCGTGTGTGTCTGTGCGGGTGGTTGGAGGAGGGGGGGGGGGGGTCTTATTTATCTCGTTTTTTAGTCCCTCTTTTATTTTGTATTATATTAGTGTGCGCGCGCGCGCGGTGTGTGTGTGTGTGTGTGTGTGTGTGTGTGTGTGTGTGTGATTTATTTTACATTATGATCTTAGTACAAGGAGCGGAGCGATTGTATGTCTAAAGACAATTTTCTGTTTTAAAATGTATTTTATAACAGATAATAAAGTAGAAACGGAAACGGTAATGACTGCGAAGTGGTTACAAGTTAAGCAGATAGAAGCGACATAAAAGGGACAGACAGAAACCACTTAACTTTGACAAAGGACGGCACAGGCCAACGTTTCGGCTTTCGCCTTCTTCAGGACATAAACAAATGGGACATAACTTCAACAAACAAACAAAAGGTAACTCTGCGGACGTACTGACATACACGGCGCGGGAAAAAAACGGTGGGCGAGAAAAGGACCAGAAAAAATAGTAAAAATATCACAACACCCATCCTTTGGTGACAAAAGACCATGGACTGTGTGTGAAAAAAAAAATGGTTGGGCAGAAAAGAACAAAAAAGAATAGTGAAAATTAGCAATCACAACACCCATCCTTTGGTGACACAGGACCATAGGATGGGTGTTGTGATTGCTAATTTGGATGAACTTCCAAATTCTACAAAATGAAGGCATTTGAACTTCTTCTTTTTTTTCGGAAAAAGTTATGTAGCATGACCGATTTCTTTAAATGGGCGATAACTCTTCCACCCTGTTTCGGAGCAAGATATTCGGAAGATTATCCTAAAGTCCACTCCTAAAACTTGCGAACTTGACCCACTCCCACCAACCCTGTTCTGTGACTGTCTTGATGAGATTTTACCATCAATGACTCACTGTCCTCCGGCATTTTTCCATCCATGTTCAAGTGTGCCATTGTGAAGCCTCTCCTCAAGAAACCAACTCTTGAGCAAAATGAGTTTAAAAACTACAGGCCAGTTTCCAGTCTGTTTCTGATATCAAAAATTCTGGAGAAGGTTGTGCTTAGCCAACTGTTTGAGCATTTGAACGCTAACGGTCTTCTGAATGTCTTTCAGTCGGCCTACCGTCCTGCACATAGCACTGAAACAGCCTTACTGAAAATCTGTAATGACTTGTTTTGTTGTCTGGATGATTTGCAGGTTTCTGTGTTGGCACTGTTTGATTTAACAGCAGCATTCGACACGATTGATCACGAAATATTGATCTCGCGTCTCATGCACAACTTCGGTATCTCCGGCTCTGCTCTGTCCTGGTTCAGGTCCTATCTGACTGACCGATCCCAGACTGTGTCCGTCAATGGCCATCATTCTGCACCTGCACCTCTTAGCTTCGGGGTTCCCCAGGGTTCAGTGCTTGGGCCCGTGCTATTTCTCCTCTATGTCCACCCACTGACGCGCATCATTGAGAGACACTCTGTCTCCCATCATGGATACGCTGACGATACTCAGCTGTATAAGAGTAGCAGTGTTAGTCAGGTTCCTACAGTCATCCAGGAGATAAGTCACTGCATTTCCGATGTCAAATTAAAGTTGAACGGTGACAAGACACTTCTTGTTGCCTCTGCTAGAGTGTCAAGAGCCTCCCTCCCACAGTCTATGTACATCGACAACACTCAAATTCTGTTTTCTCCTTCGGTGAAGAACCTTGGTGTCACTTTGGATAACACATTATGCACGCATCAACAGGTCAAAAATATTTGCCGAGCTACATACCTCGAAATGCGAAGGATTGGTTCTATCCGTCATCTACTTTCCGTCGAGGCCGCAAACACGCTTGTATGTGCCTTTGTGTTGTCAAAACTTACTGCAACTCTCTTCTTTCTTGTTGTCCAAAATACCTTATTAACAAGCTTCAGAAAGTCCAAAACAGTGCTGACCGTCTTGTGGTAGGGAGTACAAACGCCGTGATTTGCAGTTCAGGTATACACTGTACTAGAATAAAGTTTGTGATTTACACTAATGCTACCTTATATTTGTTAGTATGTTGTTAGTATGGTCATAGTACAGATTCTGGTCAGGAGTATGGTTCAATTGTGTTTTACCCTTTCCGACTGTTTTGCGCAGTATAGTGTGCGAGTACAGTTCACCGAGGCGTGTGAGTTCACTTTTGTAGCTCATTCTACTTTTGGCCGTGGAAGGGAGTAGCCGACTGTGGTTTTCTGTCACTGAAGCGATATTTGGTGGTTGACTGGATTTGACCTATTGGGAATATTCGACTTTATACCAAATCACTGGTGAGTTTCATACATGTGTTTGATTGTTCGTACGTATGAATGAATGGATGATAAGGAATAAATACTGAGTAGCCGAATGTTTGTACTGAGAAAGTGATGTGAGTTGAAAAGGTGTGAGTAGTTTTAACCAGTTTTTTTCTATTTGGAAGTAGTTATATTTTGCCAGTGTTCGGAGGAAGTGATTTTGCTGTTACATATTGTGTTAGTATTACGGTAACGGTCATGTGGATTGTTGAGGTTAGTTGCTGGTAACGGTCATGTGGATTGTTGAGGTTAGTTGCTGGTAACGGTCATGTGGATGGTTGAGGTTAGCTGCTGGTAACGGTCATGTGGATTGTTGAGGTTAGCTGCTGGTAACGGTCATGTGGATTGTTGAGGTTAGTTGCTGGTAACTTATTTAGTATTTTATGCAGTTAGTATTAGAGATATAATAATAGTGTTGTGTTACTTCAGGATACTTTCTCGCTGATTAACGGGAGCGGACGTAGCCGGAGGTTCTGTCAAACCCCTGTGTATTTTCCACAGGGTAGGTGGTGTTTATGTTTATACTCTACCTTGATGGTATATAGTGCTTGATGTAATTGTATATATCTTTGCATTATGTTAGTTTGTTTACAAGTATTCACCGTTTGCTATCCATTATAGTAGATGTATATCTGATATTAGTATTGGTTATTTCTGACTAATTATGAATTTGGTCATGATGTTAGATGGGTTTAGTTACAATTATTCAATTTGAACAGTTAGTTGGATGGTAACCCAGCGTATTGAATTTAGGTAGACAGACACAGGCCACGGTTGTATTTATTGCTCATGCGAGTGTGATGTTGTATGTTTCAGGGTTTTGTTTTTGTTTTTGTTCTTTTGGTTTTGGTTTACGTCTCCTTACTGACTGCTGAGTGCCGATTAAAAGTCCCGAACCCAACCCGCCTTCTCCGTATCTGATGAGAGAGAGAGAGACGAGAGAGAGGCCGGTCACAATGAAAGCAAAAAAATCCGATCACATCTCCCCAATCCTTAATTCCCTCCACTGGCTACCCGTGGAGTCCCGCATTAAGTATAAAGTAATGTGTCTGTGTCACAACTCCTTCATGAAGACCGGCCCCGCATATCTTGCTGAATTACTGACCACATACAAACCATCAAGACAACTCAGATCCTCTGCTGACAATCACATTCTCCGTGTTCCAAATGTCAGAACCAAGTCATATGGAGAGCGATCGTTTCTGTACCAAGGACCAGCCCTTTGGAACACACTTTCTCATAACATCAGACAAACAGACTCAGTCCTCAGCTTTAAAACGTCCATTAAGACACACGTGTTTTTATCACAACAACAATAATGAGTGAATAACAGACACTCTGTGTGTGTGTGTGTGTGTGTGTGTGTGTGTGTGTTGTTTTAGCTATTTTAGTGCTTTTTATCTTTTTTTTTATCTTTCTAGTAGCTTTTAGTTTCTTTTAGTTATTTTACCTCCTCTGTAAGCGCTTAGAGCTCAAAGAGAATAAGCGCAAAATTAATAAATATTATTATTATTATTATTAAAAAATTTGACAAGTGAAAAAATCGTGAATCATATGAATCATACCCTGGAGCGTATGACTGCCCATTTCATCTCAAAGTAAAAAGCCCTCCAATGAGATGGTTTGGGAAATAGCCATCATTACATCCGTCCACACACACACACACACACACACGTCTCACAATTCCTGCCAGAAAGAATGCACCAGCATAGTGTCACGTAATGTGTCTATGACGCAATCGTGTGCGTGAAAGTATGTATTGTCTGGAGAAACGTCACAGTCTTGTTTTTTAGCACTGAAACTTGCTGCTGCGCGCAGCGAAAGCTGCCCCATCCTAGAGAGACAACTTAAAAACACACACACACACAAAAAAAAAAAAAAAAAAAAACAAAAAAAAAAAAAAACGGCAACAATAACAACATATCAGACTAAATAGCATGAAATTTGGAAAAAAACAAATTTGTGGGATGAGGCCATTCCTCCTCGTTTAAAGAAGTGAAACACTGAAAATCAGTCCCATTGAATGAAGTACGCTGCTTTGATTTGACAGTTTGGTTGTATGGGATGTTCAGTATGTCAAAGGGACTTTGAAAGTTGACACCAAGTACAAAATTTAATGAACTGATTTTCATAAGTTTGATTATGATTTAAGAGCTGTTAAAATTTGTTCCAGGGTCGCTTAATATTTTGGGCTGAGCTTATGTACACGTCGACCTTATTCAGCGCTGTGCATACACACCTCGAGAATACCATTATTATCATACAGTCAAACAGGGAAGTAAAAGTACGACTGTACCACTAGTCGAGGCGCTCCCAAACAAGCAACCAGAAACATGTCACAAAATGTTTTTCAGCTGTATTCAGATAGTTAAGAATGCGACAGGTTTCGTCTGGGGGTGAACACTCGACACTGAACATACCCAATGTGTGTAAGATATACTGTGCGTGCGTGCGCGCGCGCGCCCGTGTGTGTGTGTGTGTGTGAGAGAGAGAGAGAGAGAGAGAAGTGGTACCAGGAGAGGAAGCATTCCTTTTTCAGCGTGCTGTTATTATCAGCGACGCTGGTAATGCAATGGAAGAACCTGCCTGTGAAAAACACCTGCGCGCGCGCGCGCGCACACACACACACACACACACACACACACAAAAATCAATAAGACGCCTCGCATGGCGACTACTGGAAAACTAGTACACCCCGGCGAATGATTCTACGTACAGTTGCTAAGTTGAATGGCTCTCGCCAGGCCATTGTCATCATATCGTTTCTATTGTGATGTGATTAATTTGTACAGCGATTCATCGTAGCTCAAAGCATTTATCAATCTGACAAACAATAATAAGAACGAGGAACTAAAAACAGAGAGTGGCTTCCCTTTCCATCATGTTAATTAGGCCTACGGCGTTGATCGTCATGTGTTCTGAAGGACATTTCTGCCGGATTCGATTTTTCGTTGGGTAATGTTACAATGTGCCAACGCAGATGTATCTTACAGTAGTGGACTTTACAACACCATGTCGCTAAAGCGTTTAGCTATGATTCTACATGTAAAATCCCCTGCGAAATAAAACCGCAATACAAGGACTGAGGAAACACGAATACGTTTAACGGCATTCACAGTGTCCAGATAAATGGTGGTTTCAGATAACTATGGAAAATAGTATGTGAGAATTATTCTTTAACTCCTAACTGTCCAGACACGTATCACATCCTGAATCAAAATCGTCACAACACAAGACAGCACTAGACAACACTATTATGCAACAGCAGTCCGCCCGACAGACAGCGCAACGTGCCGTCATATTGCGTCACACTCCGACAAGCGGTCAACGCTAGCCAGACAGTTCGGCAATTTCGCACCCTTTTGTGAATACCGTGGTCACTCGTTACTTCGGGTATTGCTAATAATAGCTAACGGCACACTCAGTCTCACCCTTACAACTTGCCCCAAGCACTTCCCACTGGCGTGAGGGCGGTAGACAACAAATTAAAGACAAGTCTCGTTACGGGCATGAAGCCACGTGTGACGTACTCACAGAGGTATGAGCCATACACAAGACTGCCTTTAGCAGGCAACGGGATTATGAGAGATTATGCAATCTACTGCAGGCTGGGCGAGGCAAGGGAAGGGATAGGGCCTCGCGGAGAGTGCCCACGCCTTGCGGAACAGTGTTGTGGAGTGATGTCTAGTACTGTGTAGTGGTCTCGTGAGTTTTGGTAAGTCTTGTCATATAGTGTGGTCGGGGGGGGGGGGTAGGGCTGTGGACAGTTAGGTGTTAAGCAGAACCCATTCCCGACAAAATAGAAATAGGACTGACGGTATAACTAGAAAGAATCATTAATCAATGAAAATTGTAAGTCTGTTCGAAGAACACGATTTCTTCAATCCCAAGCCAGTAGCTGAAGTACAGAAAAAATCATGTAACACTTTCGACACCTGGGACCATGGAAAAATCATCGAAAAGTACAAGCAGCCGTACCTCCAAACGACATCAGTAGACAGCACAGAAGACAGGCAAATAACGGCGCATTCCCCATGCTGTTTTTGTTGTGTCACTGAGACGCTGTTGCATCTACGTCAACGAGAAAAAATCACACATCACTACTCCCTGCTTCTCATATCACCAGAAAGCGTCTCTGTTCCTAATCCGGCTGATCGGAAACTCCAACGTAAAATCCCGTGTTACTAACTGATACGTCGAAAAGTAACACGGGTACATACGATCCCCATGGTGTTTTCACTTCCGTGTAGACAGGCCGCCCTACCGAGTCAGCGCAGCCAACATACATGCACTGAAGGTGAAGGTCGTTAGTAAAACAGATCATAGAACCTGAAGCCCTCCGCCACTGTCAACAATGCGCGCGCTCGTGTGTGTGTGTGTGTGTGTGTGTGTGTGTGTGTGCACAACGGTGTTCTAATTATATCCATCACATGCTGAATTATATTGAATCTCTCTCTCTCTCTCTCTCTCTGGCACAACCACCACTGCATGGAACGAGGATGTGAAAAACAGCTGTGTCGCAAAATGCGAGGGAAAGGCACACGCTTTTGTTGACACCGACAGCTTGATAAAAAGCTACCTCAGTCTACAGTAGGTCACCCCAGGAGTACTTGAAAGGAGCAGACCGGAGGAGGTGGTGGGTATTGTGTGTGAAATGCATTAAATGTTGTTTGGACACCTGAATACGCAATGCCTTTGCTATACACTACAGTTTGAAAGGTTTTATGTGATTTGATGTGATGTTGAAACATCGGTCTGAAGTAAGGAAAGGACAGATAGAAAGAAGGTGGCTTGTATACAACTGTTCTAACATTTCTATTGCCAATTTGCCTTACAACTAATGCAGCTAAACGCCCTCGATGACGGTGCCACCGGCCGCGGGAACATGATATTGTAGCCGCTGTTGTTAATAAGGAAATTTTCTGTTCATAATGAGCCTGTTTCATAACAAATATCTGAGCATAGTTTCATCAATTCAAGGCCGAAACTTGTGAAAGGCTAACAGCCGATTTCCACCACACTGGGTACCGTACAAAAGAAAACAGCCATGGCCCGGGTATCTTGGGCGGCATCTGTATGGATCATGTTTGTGTTCGCCGTGTGCACAGGTATGTGTGCTGCACTATCTGCCGTATTACTCTACCACGGCACGCTAAACGTTACTGCTAGTTACACAAGGACACGCACATTCTGAGCAAGCAACACTGTTTATCAAGTCACTAGCGGCACGTTTTGAAAAGAAGGCGTAGACGTAGGGAACTTTATTGGTCTAAGCCATTCTTTTTTTTTTTTAAACCAGAGAAACGCTCAT
>JACVVK020000058.1:630000-690000 GCA_018292915.2 Batillaria attramentaria
CCGAAGGCAGTAGCGCAGGGGAAGTCACCCATTATTGGCTTGAAGGAAAAAATGCCCAACCGGCTGTCTGCTTTTGTAATTTGTTTTTTTAACCTACAGGTTTGACGGTTTCAGAAAACGCGAGTTTTCATCATCACCGCTATTCTAAATATTCACTAAAAAGAATTTAAAAAAAAAAAATGAAAGCGAGCGCTTCCATAACTCTGTCCCTTCGAAATTTGCCGATACTATAGTAATGTCCGTTCGGAAACTGAGACGTAAACTTTGGGTCATGCCTCTCCCTGTTGAAGTCATCACAGATGTCGCTGCCGTCTTCGGGCGATGACGTGTTCTGTGTAATAAAAACAAACAAACAAACAAACAAACAATAAAAATCCAGCAAATGAAATAATATTGGACAGGAATGCTTTTCACTTCACCCCTCTGTCACTAAATTTTAAAATGGTTTTGTCATGAGGGTGGAAAGCGTGCGCACAATTTTTATTAAAGAATTTGCTGTTTCGTTATTGTGGGTTTTTTCTGGTTAGGCGTCCACAGTTCACATAAAGGGAATGTTGAATAAAAACGTTTCTCCTGTTTATCGTGACACGTGCTTATGTGTATCACTTCATTCTGCGGAATCCGTGCTCAACACAACACCACCACCATCACCACTAACAACAACAAACAATAACAACAAAACAACCAACCAACCAAACAACGAAAAACCGACTGATTAAAAGACTGGAACGCAAGAAAGAATACAAAACGAAAAGCAAAGAAACAAATAAAGAGAAGAAAGACAACCTTACGTAAAGTTCTTTCTTCAAATGGAATGTTTGTCGCCTTCGAGTCCAGTGGCAATGATGACGCCATGACCAGTAAAACACTCCGCCACCATGCTTTGTGCCTTAACAGCGTCCCAAGGTTCTTGGTAGACGTTCGGTTGTGGTGGAGCTGCTTCTTTGATGCTCACCCTTCCCATGGCAATGTCGGTGACTTCATACGCTGCTGAACCAGAACTCGTTTGTCTGCGAACACCTTCAGGTTGTGTTGAGGACGGGAAATCGCCGACGGCAGCATATCCGGCGCCGTCTGGAGAATGGCATGAAGCTGACACGACAACACCACTGTCAGTATCAGCGTCTGCGCCATTCTTAGCGAACGTTGGATTGGTGTAATCTGTAATTCAAAAGGGCCTATCAAAAACACAGAAACTAAACATGTTTACACACGTACAACAACCACAAGAAGAACGAAAACAACACCAACACCAAGAGTGTGTGTGTGTGTGTGTATGTGTGTGTGTGTGTGTGTGTGTGTGTGTGTGTGTGTGTGTGTGTGTGTGTGTGTAGGTGGGTGGGTGGAAAGAGAGAGACAGAGACAGAGAGAGTCCTTACCGTTACAGGGTAATTGTGGAGTCGGATGGACATCGTTTGAAGGCCTCTTCCCTGTGAAAATAAATACAAAGTAGTAAAACAAAAAGTTTAATCAGCGAAATAACTGAAAGTTTTCATCTGTGGAACTACCATTACACACATGATTTAACATATCCCCTGAAGTAATGGATTCGAATCCCATACACGGTAATTACCAGACTGAGAGAGAGAGAGAGAGAGAGAGAGAGAGAGAGAGAGAGAGAGAGACTTTACATAGATAATGTTTACAGATTTTAAGATTTTACCCCAGTCGGTTGCCCTTAAACTCATCGGATTTTGCCCGATCCAGCTGGCATTGTCAAGCATCTCAAATCATCAGGACACGCCAAACAAACCGCGTTTAGAAAGAAAAATAAGTCGTGTTGCGACGAATCGTTACTTCCCTGATTAAGCGGCGCATAGGCTCCAAAGTCTCTCTCTCTCTCTCTCTCTCTCATTTAAAAAAAGGTTTACCCTTTCCTATCTTTTTGCAGCAACAGGCGGTAACGATGATAATTACAACGACCGCCACAGCTGCAGCAACTCCCCCCGCGATAGATCCGATTGGCGGAACGTCTGGACAAACGTCAAAAGAGTATTGTTTATATGAAAATTAAAAATGAATATTTATCTGTTACATCATATCATTTGGTTGAATACCGATGAATATTTGCTCTATGACACAGTTCCGTCCTTGAGCTTTAGCGAAAGAACGGATCGCGTCCTTGAGCAAATGCGAAGTTATATGGTGTAATGGCTTTATCACCATTTTTTTTTTCTCTCATGTATGGTGCATTGTGAGCGCTTACCCGACTAAAAGCCGAAATCTACTTGCTATTTTGGGGGAATCGGCAACTGAGCAGCGCGTAGCAGACGGTCAAAGTGGTCAGGAGATCACCCGACAGAAATAAAGTGCGCCTTCTTATGGTAGGAATACAATGTGAGTTCACTCAAATCCACACAAAAACAAAAGTTCTGAACTTCGGCTGATGACACAAGCAAACCTGGTAACACTTTGAATGAAACAAAGTCAGTGCGAAACCGAAACATGCACAGCTCTACGTTCTGTTTACGTTGTGAGAGCATGACAACGTGATCTAGCGGCCGGGTTTTTGCTGCAAGTCTTGCATCTTCCCACCTCGGTTCTTCACTGAATATGGAAATTCGTGAGTGTTGCTTCTAATATTTTGAGTACATGTACAACGATTAAAGTGTCCTTCCACCAAAAGCTACATTTTATAACTGCCTGCATGATTCGAACGATTCAAGGAGCTTCGGTTGAATCCGATATCTAGACCGACAAGGAATACGCTTGCCTTCACAGCGTACAGCAGTAGACCGTAATGGCTAGACTCGATTTTGCTTTATGTCACAGGCTTTTGGTTGGAAGGTGTTGAAACTGGCTTTGATTAGAGTTAGCAGTGCTTTTTAGGTAAAGTCTCCTGTCGTTTTGAACTTCAACAGCGTTATTTGCGCCTAGCTTGCCACGGCCAGTCAAGTCAGCGAGTTAGTCCGGTGCCGGATAGGCCAGCTTCGAGTGAACTTTTTGAGAACGAATTCGGTTAGTGTTGAAACTATCCATGATCTGAGTAAGCAGTGCTCGTTAGGTATCTGGTAAAGTCAGTTTTTACTTGAACAACTAGTTGATGAAGTTGGAAACACCGATACCGAGCCGTAAACATGTTTCGTTTTTGCCGGCCGCACCAGGCTTAGTAATAAATTCTTCTGCGATTCTCTGCCAGAAGGTCTTCTCTGTGTTCTTCCTATCTATATGGATAAAACCTTGGCAGGGAACGCCAATGGAAATGGTTGTGATGTGTCACATGATTACTTCTACCAGTGAGATTCCCGCAGTTATACAACGGGAGAGATCAAAGGGAAAATGCCGGTAATGGATGAGAAATACAGTTCATATGATTAGTTCGAGTGGTTTACCACGAAAGAAACCACGAGACATTTTTTTCCCCGTAGCTACCGAGCCTCCGCCGATGGAAAGTCATAGCTCACACTTTCGCTCTCTGTTTCCTACTATATTCGGACGTAACGCAGTCGTAGTTAATTCCACTGGCGGGTGGTGTAAAGTCATCAGAATGTCTTAAAATTAGTTGGGCGCACAGTTTCCATTTGCGCGCGCCTGGTGTGTGTGTGTGTGTGTGTGTGTGTGTGTGTGTGTGTGTGTGTGTGTGTGATATTTTTGTTTTTTTGTAACTTTTTCAAAAACGATTGCTCATTTGCACACATGTCTTAGAAGTCCAAGATAATGCCAGGATATCCATGTGGCACATTCTTCTATAGCGCCTGGTGTTCACATGCTCTGTCAAAAGAGAGCGAGCTAGAGAGAGAGAGAGAGAGAGAGAGAGAGAGAGTGAACCTTCTTCTCGGTGAAACTGAAAGCGAATTGTCCCGAGAGTGTTTGAAACACTCAGAACGTATTCAGCATAAGGCAGCTCTGTAAAATCGGTCGCTCTCACTTCAAGTCTAGTCTCGTAAGGGGAAATTTGACGTTGATGTATTGTGAACAAGGCCGAGATATTCCGGTCTTGCTTGTCTCCAAGGTAAGTTACAGTAACGTCATCTGGCGACGGCGCAGGATTGGCTACAACTAGCAGATTAAAGCCCTCCTCTGTGATGGTACGTGGAAATTCAGACGACACACGTAGCCGAGGTGCACCTGTTCACAGCAACACACAAAATGATATTTAACCGTCCTATTCTACGTTTTCTTGAAGTGCCGTTCTAAAATTTAACCTTCATCAGGTTACTACCCCCCTCCCCCCCCCCCCCAAACTAAACCTGCTGAGCAAGAAACATGTTGCAATGAATAACAGCAGGGCATTCACTGAGAGAGGAGTAAGCTAAATGTTAACAGGCATATGATGTTTGAGTAAATGATCGGTCGCAGGATACAACATTCTGAAATCATTTGCATTACATAACGGCACCAGTGAGACGTTCATTTACACACACGACAGAGTGCCAACGTACGTCCTACGAAGCACATACTCATCTAGAGTTAGAAAAAGTCGTGTTACTTACAACTGACGACAAGATGAACTGTCTTTTCCACAGTTAACAGGTGGGCTGGATGGGGGTCGTTGTCGACAAACGCAGTGTAATTGCCCGTATCTTCACACTTAGCAGGATCCAGCGTGAACGTCACAACCTGGTTAAACTCGTACTTGTCCCGTCCATCATTACTGGTTACTTTCTCGGTTCGGTCTTTCCTGACGATGACAAATGGAGCAGGTCGGCCATACGCACTGACTTGTATCGTCATTTTTACATGGTCGCTCTCATTCACTGTCATCGTCCTATTGTCGATTCCGTTCATGGTGAAGTCACTGAGGCTAGAGGGATCTGAAATTAGACACACACGACGATGACTTGAATGGGAGAACAATGCCGTGCTGTTCTGTGTGTTTATACTCATAGTGTTGATCGGAGTGGTTATCGAGATTCAAAACAACAGCCATGAATTAGATGAAAAACTACGGAGAAAAATAATCTAAAATCAGCAACTTTATCTATGTCTTAGGTGAACAAGGGAAAAAGCAACTGAATATGTTGTTGAAAGTGCCTGTACTTGCGTTTGTGCGTGCATGTGTGTGTGTGTGTGTGTGTGTGTGTGTGTGTGTGTGTGTGTGTGTGTGTGTGTGTGAGAGGGGGGGGGGGAGGAAATGAAATGAACATTAAATGATATTTTATTTTTTCATCGGTTGGTGTTTTGACGTAACAGTATGATTAAGAACATGCCATTGCTGAGAGAGAGAGAGAGAGAGAGAGAGAGAGAGAGAGAGTTTTATTTTGCAGTGCCCAAGAACAAATCTGCTCTACTCAGTTCTACAGAAAGGTGAACGATAAACTATGAATTACTTACACTCAGTGTAAAAAGAAGCATTCTTCTCTATCCCCTTGTACAGATCGGGTTGAGGGTCCCAGCGACCTGAACAGTGACACGTCATATTTTCCATGTCCTTTGTGACGTTTGATGTGTCCATGACGACATTGCTTCTTGCTGATTCTTCATCTGTGACGTCATCCTGGTCCTCGTGATCTGGGTTGCTACAGTAGAAAGTAACATTTCCTAACGGCTTGCCGCCAGTCAAAGTACAGGTCAGGATGTCCCCATTTCTCAAGATATGGTCTGGACTATATCCTGATATCACAGGCGTTTCTGTCGGTGGATCTGAAAAGATTGCATAGATACTAGACACGTGAAATTGTAAAGAGCATGTCAACCTGACGTATAGAATTTTCACAATGAGGTGCCCCCGATTACGGAAAATACACCACACGAGTTTGTTGATTTGGACCTAAAAACTGCGAGTTTTAACGAGCAGTTTTACCGTCGAAATCAACGATCGAAAGTGGTGTATTTTACGTAATCAGGCGCGCCAAATTGGGAAAAATTAATTATTTATACCACGTCCGTACCTGCATTTCTTTGATTTGAAAGCTGACGTCGGCATTCCAAATGCTTCACGCGGCATCTCTGACTGAGGTGCTTTACTTCGCTTTGTCCATACGCTTTGAGAAATCGGCAGGTCCGTTTCGAAGCCTCCGTCTTAGTAGAGAACTGGAACTAGGCTTACGCTTGTCACAAATACGACCGATCGTGGATAAAACGCAGCAAAAGATCAACAATTCCACGTCAAGCGACTGGCAAAGCTCCTTCGTCCCCATTCCCGTGCGAAGTGGAACCACGTCATATCGTGACGTAAATTATTCTTTACTCGCTTTTCGCGTCATATCGTGACGTAAATCCTTTAGCCAGAACACACTGCTGAAACCCTGCTAGTGGTAGTACATGTGCACTCTTTAGGTACAGCCATAATTCACGTGTGATTGTTATGGGTATAATGTTAAACCACGTGAATTATGGATTTTTAAGCCATGACTTGTAATAGTGGTTGGGTGGTATAAATGTAAATACAATAAGTATTATTCATACTGGGTGCAATTAAATTCTAATAAATTATTGGTACGGAATATTTCAATAGTACGGGCAGCCGGGATAGCCGAATGGTAGAGCGTTGGGGTGGGTGTATAGCAGTTTAACGTCCTTTTCCACCACGTAAGGGTGATATCAAAGACGGGTAGACATCCAATGCTGAGGTCGTGAGTTCGAATCACGGTCGGGGCCAATGCTGGCTTTTTCCTCGTTGCCCCCTCTTTGATATCACCCAAACGTGATGGAAAAGGACGTTAAACTCCCAAACATCCACCTACCCGCGTACAGATACACTCTTAAGCTTCTTTGGAGCCTAGTAACAATGCAACGAAACATGCAGATGTAGACGTACCAAAAGACCAAAACTTCCCTTTCGATACTTTCTTTACTGTCAACGCAAGGAGAAGAAAAAAGGTAGGACATTAAAGGCCCTACTTTTCCAAACTTTTGGTCTCACAGATCGTTCTAAACTGTTTTGGTGGTTGTTGGAATTACATCTCTTGCTCACATTCAGCTGACTAAAGCCGAAACGCAGAAGCCGGAGACAGTGTAGCTTACAAAGGAAATGTGATGGCCGCCGTTTATGGACAGTTGAGGTTTTCGTCGTTTTTTTGACTATCACCACACGTCAGTGTGTGTCGCATTTGGAACTCGACTAATCTCTATGACTATTTCGAGCGAACAGGCACCGTCACAAGAGCAACTGTTTAGAAACAGTAGTCTCTCGATATAAAACGTAATATCAAGGTGGCAGCAACCGAAGAAAATGACTACGCAGTAAGTTAGCACATCCATAACTAACGGAATATAACAGACTGATTGATTGATGAGTTTATTTGGGAGGCCACAGGCCTATTCAAATGGGTGAGTTACAAGTATTGCATAAGGTACGTATCAGATACGAGTCTATATCAAAATACCGTAGATTCAAAGTAATTAAATAACAGTCGTTTACAGCGTACATTAGACAAATGCACACGCCCGTCGCTTTAAGGCTCTGCACACAAACTGTGCAAGACTGTATAGCACGTCAGAATTAATAATCATAAAGAGGCTAGATAATTAGCTGTTATTCCCCATCAAGCTGTGGAATACCGACGAGTATTTTGATCCAAGACGCAAATCAACCCTGAGCTTTAGCAAGAGCATTTAGCGTCTTGGATCAAAATACGAGTCGGTATACCACAGCTTGATGGAGTGTAACTGCTTTATCATCCTTTTTTGGGCCAATTTATGGTATATTTTGAGCGTATATCCTAGTAAAAACTGACAGGCGACAGCGGCTGCACATAGCAGACGAACGAGTGTGTACGTCGGCAGAGCACGATGCCGACAGAATAAAGTGCGCCTTTTCATGCTGGCAAGACGGTGTCAATTCACTCATGCACTCAAATCCAAACAAAAACACAAGTTCTAAACTTCGACTAAAGACACAAACAAACATGCTAACGCTTTCAATGAAATGTAAATTTGCGAGGTGAATGCGAAACCGATCAAGCACAGCTCAGTCTGTTCACGCTTTGCACGATTAGGGCCCGTTCGAGCGGGAGTCTTCCTGTCGCGATTCTTCACGAAATATGAAGCTTTGTGAGTATTTATTCTAATATTTGTAGTACATGTACACCGATAAAAGTGTCCTTCCACCAACAGCCTACATTATTTAACTGCATGCATGATTCAAACGATTCAAGAAGCTTCTGTTCAATCGGGGATCTGTCTAGACAACGAATCCGCTGCCATTCTCTGCGCCGATAGCAGACAATGCAGCGAGTCGATTCAATTCAGTTTTATGTCACAGTTTGGGGTTTCAAAGCGTTGAAACTGCTTTTGATTTGAGTGCTTGTTAGGCCAAGTCTGCTGCCGTCTCGAACTAGAGCAGCGGCGTACGGCTTGCCACGGTCAGGCAGATCAGTAAACAGCATACATGTCGGTGAGGCGTCAGCTTCGACTGAACTTTCTGAGAACGGCTTTTGATAAGTGTTGATTAAAACTGTCCGAAATTTGAGTAAGGAGTGCTTGCTAGGTACAGGTTACTGTTGTTTTGTACTTGAACGACGAGTTTATAAAGTGGGAAACAGCGATATGCCGAGTCAAAATGTTTCGTCGTCGATGGTGTTGACCTAGGTAGCGATTTCTCCCCGTAGAGTAGTAATACATGTACTTGCTCATCGATGACGATGATTTTTTTTTTTTTGCCAAAAAGGTTGTATCTCTGTTCTTTCTGTCTGAAAGAAAAAACCTTTTTGCAGGGAACCATGCCTGATTGTGATGACTGTGATGTCGTGCTCTGTGTCACATGATTTCTCAAGTACTAGTACAATACGGACACTTATTCCACAGGAGAGATCAAAGAAAAAGAGACCGCTATGGATGATAATTGGATGTATGCCACCTGTGTAACATATATAACCAAAACCAAAGGTCGGGCGCTGGAAGTCGCTGCGTGTTAAAGTACTAACGGAGGAATTAGAAAGACAACATGGCTATTAAATTTTAAAATCTGGCTACGACATAGTGCAAAGATGCACTGACGAGAGAGGTACATGGTTTGCGCGAGACATTTACACCAGCCCCCACCTCCCACCTCCCACCACACACACACACACACACACACACCACTCCTGCTCCAGCCTTGACCATAAGTTTAAGCTTCACATTACAATTATTGCGACTAACTGATTCAGTAGAAATAAACTGCAATTCAAACTTGAAGCATTCCTTGTATACGAAGCGTATTTTAACAATGTGCTTTCAAGAGTAAGCTTTCGTCATTAGATCCTGCCTCTTCGGATCTCAGAGAGACAGAGAGAGAGAGAGAGAGAGAGAGAGAGACTTACAATAGAGGTGCAATGTAAATGGTCGTGACCGCTGTTTTTTGGGAGGATTGAATATACGGTTGATCGCCACGCAAGCCAGAAGTGTTCCGTCGTCCATTATGTTTGGCACGTATAGACAAGTGTTGTGCGTTTTGCCGTTCTCACACTCAACCCCGATCCAGTCGTAGTCCAGAGCTGGATTGACTGTAGCGTGACACGTCAGTGTCATCATCTGTGTTCCGTTGAATGTGATGAAGGGAGTAGGTCCATCAACTTCTGTGTCATGTTCGGGGCCGTCTGACACACACACACACACACACACACACACACACACACACACACACGCACACACACACACACAAAGAGAGAAGGGAGAGAGTGAGTGAGTGAGTGAGTTTTTAGGGCTTAAAGCCGCGCAAGCCACAAAGACTAATTCGCGGCTGAGTGTGCCTGCACTACATGAAAAAAGCAAAAATGTAACGTTGGACAAAGGATGCAGACTGGTCTATGGGGCAATATAAACCTAGGACATGCAGGAGACGCTGCACCTTCATGCTAATTTCTCGAACTCCCGGTTACAAAAAAGCGTAGAAAACAAATGACAATTACAACTAGGTAAAACAAAGATAAATACTAAGCGCATATACAGCAAATATTGCAACTTATCATCTCCTAGGCGCAATAAACCAGTTCGCAGCATATGCCCAACATCACTTATTCCTAACCACTGGTAGTGCAGACGTGAGTGAGAGGTTAAAAAGAAGAAACATAGATGAAAGGGCCGAACTTAGAAATCAGCTGAGAGAAGAGAGGAAGGACAGAGCGGCTAAATTCCGGAGGTTTTAAAGAGAAAGAGACAGGCGAATGGGCTGGTGAGGGATAGACAGAGAGGTAGGAAGGAAAATTCCTTAGTTGCCAATGAAGACAACATGCCTGGGAGGCAGTTGGAGAATAGACCGCTCCAACACGGAACCTCCTCGCCGTGATGCGGTTTGGGAAAACAACGCACCAGAGAGGGGTGCGTTGTGAAGGTCTTCAACATGACAGGTGTTCAGCAGCACCAGCAGGGCGCTGCGAACAAAGCCCGCCAGGCTGAAGACCAGGTGGGGGGAATCCAGTGAAGTAGGCCTTCAGAAATGACCCTCAGATGTCTCACTGGACCAAGGGTCAGCAGACACCCGCTTACTGACCTCCCCCCGGAGGAGACTTTAAGAAAGCAAACGACAGGTGAATGGACCGATGGAGGCAGAAATAACAGTAAAGAAAGAGCAAAAGGGGTGGGCAAGCTTGGCGAAATCAGCCCCGCCGCGTGAAGGCGAGCCCATGGGGCCGAGAAGGGAGAGAGAGTGAGAGAGTTAGAAAAGTAAACGACCGTTGCGCTGCTCTTTTGGTAAGCGAGAAAGTATATCAAGATTTCACAAGAAATTGTTAAAACAATCTTGCTCATTTGCAACATTTCGAGTTCACGAGTGCAGTTAGCGAGACAACTTACATCTACAATCGCACCACATATTCCCTTCTGTCTTCTGATGATACTTTACCAGCGCGAAAAGGACATCTTATAATCAAACTGCATCAATTGCAATATCTTGTATAAACGGTCCCAAAATTATGATATCAAATTTGATCATTATGTAATGCTTTACCACTTACAAGCAACTTTCAAGGTATATGTCGTGGTGTAAATCTGACCACCACACTCCATCTGACACACAAACTCTTCCCCATCTTGTCGTCTGGTTATGTTGGTCACCACCAGGTGGTCTGTGTCAGTGTGACCTGGCCATGTTGGTGTAACTGTATCGTCTGAACAAAGTCCCTCGCATGTACAGTCAAGAGATTCACCCTCAATGACGTATTCTGCACACGATGTAGTAGACACGCCCTGTGCATCTGAAACCAAAATTATATTATAAGGACCATAGAAAGCTTTCCGTGTTTCTCTCCTTTTTATCTTATTTGCTTTATAGTTCATATTATGTCAAAATAGGGGTTAGGGGCACTCGGGCAGACGAGCCGAAAGCACGTAATTTTCCGGGCTGAGGTGCAGACTGTTTCGTCTGTTCTTTACATTTTCCACAGTGCTGATATATAATTGCTCTTTTTTTCTTGACTAACTGTCTGTTAAATACTTTTTGCTTTCGTTTAACCATCTAACCTACTTGTCTTCTGACGGTTTTTCAGCTGCTGTGTAACAATCAAAAGGCGGGATTTATCAAAAGAGGCTGTTTAAAATGGAATCTAGCATGTGTTGCCGCACTCTTACCCGTGAAAAACACATGCGAACTAAAAAAAAATCAATACCATAGCCTTCATGGCGGCTGTCGTGGGAAATGCATTCAGCGATTCAGTAGCAGTAACATTTTAAATACGCATTTCCTTTTCCAGTCAGAGTTGTTTTCTTTAGACTATAACTCTGGTTGTTTCTATCTGTCATATCTGTGTTCTTTGCCCGGATCAAGACAACCTTGGGACATGTTGTGTTTACAGATACAACGAGTTTTTATAGCTCCCCACATGTGCACTCTCTAATGAGGACGGAAGTATGTTTATACGTCAGGAGAGAGAGAGAGAGAGAGAGAGAGAGGGTGGGTGGGTGTTTGGGGGTTGTGGGGACAGAGAGAGAGAGAGGTTTATATTTTTTAAAAATCAGATCAGGTATTTTACTTTACCAAAGAGAATACAACGACAACACTATCAACAACAACAAAATACAAAATGATACTTAGTAAAAAGTATACGTTTAATTCAAACACTCTTAAGTAGAACTCCGGATAAGACGAAGGAAAAAAAAGCCCAGACAAAACGTCTTTTTATGACTAAATGCTTTGTACGGCTTATCAGTACAAGTACTACAAAACGGGTAAGTCGAACTTCGGTTATGACAAAAATGTCCCTTTTCACTTATGATAACTCAATGTAGTCACAGACAATTACTTTTTTTCTCCCATCTCTCATTCTCAGGAAACGGCGCAAAACACGGCTTGCACGGAGATTTTCAGGGCGGCTACAGGTTTGACACGGTTATGTCTGGAGGGCCTAAGGGCTAGTTAACCAACGAGACGCATGCACAAGAACAGAGGTAGATGTGAAATCGTACATGTCGCTGAATCTACGTGTGTGTGTGTGTGTGTGTGTGTGTGTGTTCCGTGGAACTGCAAAACAACAACATAAACTACAACAAACACACACACACACACACACACACACACACTACTACTACTACTACTACTACTACTACTACTACTACTACTACTACTACTTTTTTTTGAAATTCTGTGGCATGATGTTTCCGACGCGGAGGAAGAGGAAGCTGGAGTACGAGGACAGATCTCTCAGCGGTGGACCCGAACGAACGATGCCATGTGCGAGAGAGAAAAAGTCCAAAACGGCACTCGAACCTCAATCGAACCCGAAGTCTTAACCACTATACCACCGACTACACCGGAACAAAATACCAAATGACCCACGGAAACTCGGTGATAGGTCAGGTTACACGAGCGTGTTGAGTACAATTAATTCTAGCAAAAAGTTAGTGCTGATCAGGGGAAATAAATTGCCAGTTTCCAATCAGAATCTAGGAGTGAAAGGGTGCCCCTCGATTGTCGAAGCTCTCTTTGAAATTCGACCTTATCCGTCGTAACGGATAAGTTACACTTCGAATAAGTCGAACAGAAATCCATTTCTTCTGCGATTTCGACTTAGGCAGGCATGGTCGCCTGTAATAATAATAATAATAATAATAAAAATGATAATCATCATCATCATCATCATCATACATGTGTATTGAGTAGGCATCTGGTCCGAATTGTCCGCTAAGCAACTTAAAAGTCAAAATTTTAGAACTGCATTTATTTTCAATTGGTGTCCTGAATGTTTCCGAAACGGAGGACGAAGAAGCCGGAATATCCCCGTCGTCAAAAAAAAGAACAAAAATTTATTTCCCCTGCGAATGCGACTTAAGCGTGTTCGACTGTAGCTTATTAAATTCTAAAAACACACTTGTCCGCACTTACACACACACACACACACACACACACACACACACACACACACACACACACACACACATCGGGTATTCAATGTCCGTCGGATGTTTTCTGGATAATAAACAACGTACGCTAATATCCATTTGTAAGTAGGACGTGTCGAGTCAAAACGACTAGAGTATACATGGAACAAGTCCCCCAGCTATCAATTATTACACTGGAAAGTGACCAACAATCATTTAGATCATGCTTAATATTTCATTTAACTCAAGCTCACTTATTTACGATCACAGTCACGTGCCTTCTATCTTATTTTACAGGAGCCGTATCACTTTGATAAGTAGAATTAGAGTCTCAAAAGATATTCATGCAACATACATGTACCTGAACAGTCGATGAATAAAACCAATAGTAGACCAAACAGTACATCCATGTTGAAAGTTTAAGTTGATAATACACTAGACAGTTTCAAAGACATGACATTGAAATAGTAAAACCGCGTTCAGCTTGAAGCCCCATGGTGTCTAACTGATAACTATGATTTTCCCAGGATGAACGCTTAGGGGCGCTTTAATAGCTTCTAAAGTACTCAATTTTTTTCCGTGTCACCAATGAGCACATGAATTTTCGCCGGGCTGTGTCCTGAAATCGGGACTGTGCCCTGAATTCAAAATCTTCCTTGAGGATAAAATGTCAGGCAATAACGTCCATAAAACAATAACATTTTGCAACCAACCAGATACTTTGCATGTAAACGACGGTTGCTTGAAACCTTAATAGTTATTCTTTACTTGGCCTGGAAACAGCCACTGGATCATTGTTTCCTGTAGTGTCGTGGAGAGTTGGTGTGGTTTTTTTTTTTTTTTTTTTTTTTTGGGGGGGGGGGGGGAACTCAGTTATATGCAGGTCCGCTACAAGCCAAAAAAAAAGTTGTTTTCTATTTGCTGGGCTGAGCGTTCCTTTTTTTCTTTAAATCACTACACCAGTTTTTCCCCCCTTGTCCCAAAGTTATCCCCTAGCTATGACAAGCAGAGCAGGGATCGGGTAAATAATTCGCCTTGGGTTGTTGACCGACTCTCAGTCTGACGCCAGCCAACCCCTAGAAGCTTCCGCCTCAGCAGTACACACGTTCAGTTGCACAGACAGTTTGGGAAAAGCTTTCGGGTCACCCACCCCCTCCCCTTACACCATCCTATACCACATCTAAAGTAGGACGGCGTTTAGCGTGTCCACGTGGTTCTGATGCAGCTACCTTTGTAGAATAATCATATTCTATTCTATCGACAGATCTGACCACGTACCCGGTGGTATGTCATCGAGACCAGTGGTGCTTTGTGTACACTACCTTACCCTCTTTTATGTTGTTTCCATAGTAATGGAAACAACATCATAGGACGGGCTAAATTTTCCACGTTCATGGGCAAGCATCTGTGGTACAAACGCACGTCACTGCTGATCTCCCGCAGAGACGATTTTGCAAGTGTAACTCTGACAATGACGTAAGAAAACGTGCGTCATCGATGCGGTGTACGGTGCCCCGAACGCGCTTCTCCTCCTCAGTGAGTGCCGTCTGTGCGTATGTGTGTGCGTGCGTGCGTGCGTGCGGCTGTGTGTGTGTGAATTGTGTCCAGGCCCGTTTCTTCGAAAATACTTAACCGAATGGCTTCAAATTTGGGATTTCCAAATATATCAAAATGTTACATTAGAGGAACCAAGCGTGTGATGATTGCTTAAGTGATTTGGGAGTTATCGCCCTTTTGAGACAAGTTGGTTGTCTTTCGTGTACAGGCGTAATATTTATTTAAATCACTCAATTTTTTGGCAGTAGATAGCTTGAATAGGGACTCTGAACAGAGTCACTACTAGAAAATGGTCGCTCTTATAGTTTTCATGTAAACCGAGCCTGAGTTGACATTGCATGTGAACCCAGTTCAGATGCCTATTTCTCCGAAAATACTCAACCGATCGATTTCAAATTTGGGGTTTCTAAATGAATCAAGATTGTTGAATAGAAGGCCCGATCCAGGTACGATTGCACACATGATTTGCGAGTTATCGCCCTTTAAAAAAAAGTGGCTTTCTGGCGTTTAAAGGCGTAATATTTACCTAAACCACTCCATTTTTTGGTCATAGATAGCATGAATAAGGACTCTCAACTAAGTGAATTTTGGAGGTTGTCGCTTTTATACTTTTGGCGTAAGCCGTACCTGATGAAAGTGCTGGTGAACACACTTTAGATCTCAAAATCGCTCCTACTATACATAGATAATGAGCCTGGGGTGCCATAAAAAATATACAAAAAAAAAAAAAAAATTCACTGCAGCCGTTATCGTCAGTTGACTCGAAAATTTGTACTCACAGCACATTTCCTCTGCAAGCCACACGCCTCACAAACATCGAAGAAGAGACGCACGCGCACTGACGTAAAGTAAGTGCGTCATGTTTGATTGACGTGATGCTGTTTTTTCTTGGGGGTGTCTCGCCACTTTCTTTCCGAATTCCTCTGTTTGGAGACGTGGTGTATTTTACTTCTACTATGTCGCCATCTTCGTGCAATCGCAGAGAAGACACGGGATACAACAATATACAACTCCAATACTTTATGAACAGAATATGCACGGAGAACAAATTCATGAAAGAAGAAGAACCCAGAACGCTGTGCAGGGCTGCTTACGTACTGAACAGGTCAGATCTAGAGCATTCCTCAACTTACTGGAAGGTTCGATATCTTTCCAAGGTGACGTAATCTACTGACGTTACTGCACCAGCATGTTCTGGGATGGTCTAGAAATTATTTTGCATCGAAATGCAGTATCTTTTCGCGATCTCTACAACTTGACATGTGGAAAGCGGGAATTTCAGTGGGTTTCGTTTTTGCCACTGACTCACACTCAGAAGCATAATGTGTGTGTGTGGGGGGGGGGGGGGTGCGTGCGTGCGCGCGCAAGCGCGCGTCTAAGGCGAGAGAGAGAGAGGGTCTCTTCTCCGATACCAGTAAGCAATCGTCTGTCAGTCAGGTCTGCGGGAAGTAACTTTATCAAAGGGGAACGACTTTATTATAAGAATTCATTCACCCATGTAGAACCTCGCATACGCCAAAACGTTTGTGACGTCAACCAGCTAGGCGAGCTCACACGACCTCATGTGTTTGGGTTTTTGCAAGTGCATAGAGGCACGATAAGGGTTTTCAGTACTTTCTTTATGTCAGCATGCTTGATGTCAGAGAGCTTGCGTTCCGGCGTGTGCGCGCGGGCTGCATACATGACACAACGACTACGACTGTGACTACAGCAGGTCATTGAATGGAAACAACATATTGGGCTGGTGGCCATCTTGTTGTTTACTGTCCAGGTTTGGCGCTTGTTTGCCCCCCCCCCCCCTCCCTAGCATGTATATCAGAGGGAATTTTTACCCTCCTTAACTTCCTTTCTCATCTCCCGCCACTTTAGAACTGAATAAAGTGGCCATGGCAAATGCAGCTGCTGAGTCCCTGGGGTTCTTTCGTGTGTGGAGCATGTGGTATGGGTGGAATGATGTGTGTGCAAGACTGTGTGAAGAATGCTTGAGTTTGAAGGCAGAAGATGGTTGCTGCGCGATGTTTGTGGGGCACTTTACTTCCACGGCGGGCCTGGGTCCCAGACACCTGTTAGGCGCGCGATGGCCTATATGGGAGAGCAGCGACAATATAAAAATATGTAAGAAGGACGATTAAAAAACAACATAAAAACAAACAAACAAACAACAACAACAACAACAGCAACAACACATGACGCAACCGTTGTTTTAGACTCGTGTCTTTATTTGCAAAACGTTCAAACAAATCTTGTGCATATTTTGGGGTATTCAAATTCATAATTATTTCAGATCTCTAGATCTGTCAGATTTAAAAAAAATAATAAATTAGTTAAAATTAATTCCGCACCAACAAGTCAAGCACAAGAAACATCTCCTGTTTACTGCATAGAGCAGTTCAAATTAAATATTCTTTACAACTTTCATGACTTTAGAACAGCGTGAGGGCCTCTCTCTCTCTCTCTCTCTCTCTCTCTCTCTCTGTTATTTGGTCGGCTGTCACTAATGATTTTATTGAGAGTAATATAGTGCACTGTATGTGTTGGTTACTGACTCGGACCTCGGTTGCATCTCTTCGTATGTGTTCTGTCTTGTTTCGTAATTCACATAATTGTGGTCTTCAGCCTGAGAAGGACGAGGCTCTGTGTTGGCGTAGTTCACGATTCCTTCTTCAGAGTTGGCGAATGGAGGCAGCTGGAGTTCAGTATAGGGGCTTCTTTCCTCTAAACGTCTTGTTTGCGGTTTCTCGTATCTTTGATCTGAAGAAAACGTACCCTTTTGTATTGTAGGTTAAAATGTTCATTGGTGTATATAATCAACTTGTTCTTCTCAGAACGCAGACTAAATCAGCTCATTTTGTCGACCTGATCTAGTTAACTTGTGGGGGTTCTGACTTCTTGTATATCATGAGCATGAGTTGTTCAAAATCCAGACTGGTGTGTAAATTTCCATGGCTTCAGATAGGAATGTCACTGGCATGTTAAGAAAAAACAAAACTTCTTCAGAGAGAGAGAGAGAGAGAGAGAGAGAGAGAGAGATTACATTTTCTCTTCCAAATAATCACTGTGACGACAATCGCGATGGATACAGAGATAAGTCCACCAGCAACTCCTCCTGCTATTGCCACTGCAAACGGTCCAGAAATCGAGTTTGTAACGTTATCAGCTCCGCTGACTGAAACAAGACAGAAGACGAGCACATTATTGTTGTTATTAGGTAATGACAGCAAGTAAAACAACGGAATAGATCACTACTCATACGCATCCATCAGCAGAGAGACAAAAGGCGATTGTTGTATTACTGGGAGTTATCAGGAGATATTTAGTAAAAGAAAAAAAAAACACAACAAGAACAAAAGTACAAAAGCATAAAAAAAACACTATTTTAGAGAGAGAGAGAGAGAGAGAGAGAGAGAGAGACTAACTCTTGTCCTCGACAACGAAGAAATATTCGACAACTCCGAAATCATTTGAGATGCGGGCCTTGTAGACGCCTACGAATTTTTCGGCAACGTCCCTCCCTTTAACAGTACACGTCACAAAGTTACTGCCCGGGCCACTGAGTGTCACGTGACTAGTGAACCTGTCGGAAGACACCATTTCTCCAGTTTGGTCAGATTCGTTTTTGGAATGCGTGTACGTAAATTTATGTGGTTCAGGGTACACCCTGAGGTCAATCTGGATGCCCATTTTCGTCATGCTAAGTGGTGCGTTGCGATGTCTGCCTTCAAATTCCTCTGATACAGGTCTTGGCAGGGCTGCACACACACACACACACACACACACACACACACACACACAGAGAAAATCCTGATTACTATAATTGTGATAATTTTCCCTCGGAACTCGCACTCAGGCACGTCACGCAAAGAAAGGACGTTCAAAAAGATTTTTTTTGTGTGTGTGTGTGTGTGTGTGTGTGTTATTGAAACTCGCACTTACAATTCACGTTTAGCGTCATGGTTGCGCTGTCCTTGACCCCTACACCATTCCATGCAACACACGTGTAGTTTCCCATGTCGGTCCAGTTTGCCCTGATGACGGTATGGTCAAGGGAAGTAACAGTAACATCTTCATTGCTTTGATTCGTATCAGTCAGGTTGACAGTACCGTCATGTGACGTTCTTGACAACAGTAGACGTGGTCCAGGACGCCCACTTGCCTCACACTGGATGGTAACGCTGCTTTGTTCTGACTCTGTTACTGTCAGTGAGTTGTGTGCGCCGTTTAGGACGAACGTTCTTATGTTCGCTGGATCTGAAATTCGAACAACAGTGTCATTCCAGATGCTCTTTCTCTCTCTCTCTCTCTCTCTCTCTCGGGGAGCCAGAATAGCCGAATAGTCGAGGGTTGGACTTTCAATGCTCCGGTCGTGAGTTTAAATCCGAACCTGGGCCAAATATTTGTGCTGGCCTTTTCCTCGTTGCCCCGTCTTTATCCCCCATACGTGGTGGAAATGGACGGTGAACACCCCCCCCCCCCTCTCTCTCTCTCTCTCTCTTAACTTACACTGTATCTGGAACGTCTTCTCTCCAACGACATTGTAGTAATCTGGTTTGGCTGCCCAGCTGGCTGTACAGTAACACGTCATGTTGTCCTTAGTGGCTTGTGACGTGTCGATGACGAGAGAACTGGATACTGACATTTCATTTCTGACGTCATCTTGGTCATGGTGACCAGGATTGTTGCAGTGAAACTTGATGGTGACCAGTGGCTTGCCGCCAGTCACGGTACAAGTCAACACGTCCCCGGTTTTCAGGACAGGATCCGAAGTTGAATGTGTTATCTCTGGCGCTGCTTGTGGAGGATCTGGAAGTTGAAATTGCCCAGCTACAAGTAAGTGCATTCGATCATACAGTTTTAAAGTTTTAGCTCTGATTAAGTATGTGCAGTAACCTTGACACTTCCTAAACTTTTGATGATAGAATGGATCATTTGCACAAGCATTTAATATGTTAATCCCCCCCCCCCGCCTCCACCATACTTTAACAATGAAGATATGAAACGCGTTTTTTGTCTTTTTATGAAACGTGCTTTCACAATGCTCTCGGGGTTTCGTTAACATGATTTTAAGTCAAAATGGGATGCTGAGATTTCGCCGTTCAAACCATCTTTTGAAGACAAACGTAGCCATGGCTAGATTTTTGTATTCTTTGACGTTGCCTAGCTGATGCAGAGGAAGAAATCTAAATTTTCGCCTGCACCATGCAACAGAGAATGGCACTGAAAGTGTATTCTCTTAGCTCCCAGCATGAGCCTACATCCATTAAGTCTTTGTGACTTCTTTATGACTCGAACAAGTGTCCGTGTGTGTGTGTGTGTGTGTGTGTGTGTGTGTGTGTGTGTGTGTGTGTGTGTGTGTGTTGGGGGGGGGGGGGGGGTTGAGAGAGAGAGAGAGAGAGAGAGAGAGAGAGAGAGAGAGAGAAACAAAGTGTCCGGGAAGAGTGGGGAAGGGGGTTGGGGGGTGGGGAGACTTACAATAAAGGTGCAATGTAAATGGTCGTGACCGCTGTTTTTTTTTGAGGATTAAATATACGGTTGATCGCCACGCAAGCCACAAGTGTTCCGTTGTCCGTCACGTTTGGCACGTATCGACACGTGTTGTGTGTTTTGCCGTTCTCACACTCAACCCCAAGCCAGTCGTAGTCCACAGCTGGATTGACTGTAGCGTGACATGTCAGTGTCATCATCTGTGTTCCGTTGAATGTGATGAATGGCGAAGGTCCCAGGACTTCTGTGTCATTTTCTGGACCGTCTGACACACACACACACACACACACACACACACACACACACACACACACACACACACACACACACACACACACAGCAAGCGATTATGAGGTTGCTATGTAGACACCTATAAAACAGTAAACCATCATATAGATATATTGGAATCCTAAACATATTTTTAATACAATCCTGTTCATTTACAAACATCCTGAGATCACGCGTGTATTTAGCGAGACAACAACTTAGACATTGCGCGTTAGTTGCTGCATGTCCCATTAACCACACTTTACCAGCGCGAAAAGATCTTATAATCATCAACTGCAGTGTCGTATACAGGGTTCCAAAATAATGATATCAGATGTGGTCATTATATAATGCTTCATCACTTACAAGCAACATTCAAGATATATATCGTGGTGTAACTCTGACCACCACACTCCATCTGACACACAAACTTTTCCCCATCTTGTTGTCTGGTTATGTTGGTCAGCACCAGTTGGTCTGTGTCAGTGTGACCTGGCCATGTTGGTGTAACTGTATTGTCTGAACAAAGTCCCTCGCATGTACAGTCCAGAGTTGTACCCTCAATGACATACTCTGCACACGATGTAGTAGACACGTCCTGTGCATCTGAATGACAACAGATTTCCAAAATGATCATATTAAGCTCTTCGTGTATTTGTACATTTTACTTTTTTATTCTTTATTTATTTATTTTTTTTCAGACGACGGGTATGAGCGAGGCTAGAGTTGGCGGCTAAAGCGTTTTCTGTTTATGTCTGTTTTCCACAGCTCCCGCAACATAAGTGCCTCCTATTAAAGTTTCTATGTTCGTAATGCTGTGAAGAAAAAAAATGCCGCCTACAAAACTACTAGGCCGTTTGACAAATTAGAACACAGCTAATACAGCATTCAGTAATACAGTTACACGAATGGATTGGAAAAAGAAACAGGACATTTTGGAATCAACGTCGGGTACACGATCGAAAACACAATGAGCACCAACATGTGTGTACGTAGGACATGTGATTTGGAAAGCTCGGGAGAGTATGCACGTTTTGGTCAAAACAGCTTGGGGATACAAACGCCAAATTTTGTACTAGCTGTTAGTTAAACTGTGGTGGTGCACGCAAAGTTGCAAACGGCCCTCCTGATAAATCCTTACTGATTATTATTATTATTTACTAATGCTAGCTTTCTTGTGATTACAATTATTTCTCTCCGGTTATTTTTTATGAAACAGTAACCGACCGTACTAGGGTTCCTGTCACATATGTTGATGATTAACCCTTTCAGCCCTGAAGGAATCTCAATAGCGATAACTGACGCTCTCTGCCTGGGAATTTTTCAAGTGTGCTAGATCTAAAGCTGGGCTCTTGCATACAAAACCCTATTTCTCAAGAAGTAGTGGATCCATCCTATAGGGGACGCTTCTACTGTGCAGAGTATATGAGAGTCGGTCACATGCACGCATATTATTGTTAGGGTCTGCGAGACCGGAGGTGATACGGTGGCAGGGCTGAAAGTGTTAAACATACCTGAACAGCCGATGAAGAGAACAATTAGCAGACAAGGTATATTCATGTTGGAAAATGCGCTTCGCTTTTCCTTGCCGAAGTTAGGAAACATCACATCAGCAGGAACAAACTTGACTTCCCAGTTTGTACTTGGCTCCGAACTATGACTTTTTTCCTTCGTGTGACGCGTGAACTATTCACTCACATCGACTGTCACGAAACTATTCAAACGTTTTCCTCATTGGTTTGACATCTGCCTTGATTTTTCCACGTTCGTAATTTAAGTAAAATTTTCCACAATTCCACTAATCTACTGCATATTTTCGTGAAGCCAATGTTAAGTACATTATAAAATACAGTAAAATTAAAAATTCGATTTTAAATTAATAGCAGAGCAAACAGTTGGGGCAAGGATAAAGAACATTATTTGAACATACTCTCTTGTCGGGAAATCGTCCGGTGGGCGTATTGTTCGCTCACCGCCAAATGAGGTTTCTGCGGGGGGGTGGGGGTGGGTGTTCTGATGCCATCCACTTACGCGTTCAGCTATTTCAATTTATTTCAATTTATTAAAACGCGTGTTCGTGTGACCACATGTTGTTTTACGGCAACCTCCTCAATTATAAAGCTTGCTGGCTACCCATTTTGACAGAGTCGGTGTTACCAGAAGGATTCTTGCCTCGGACACTTTTAAGTAAGCATACTTGAATATCCGATGAAGATGGTCAGTGCGACGACTCGTTAAGATAATTCTGTCGTGATAAAACACTCGGTGACGCAAATACTCTTAACTTTTCCTCATCGAGTTTTTGAGAAACGCCAGATACCCAAGCTACATGCAAAGTTCAACCTCGTTATAACCATTGTACGCCTTTCCGCTTTTTCATTGCCTAAACAGAAACAAACTCACAGGGACTGTTAATGAATAACTTTAAAAAGTTTCCTTGTTATTTGTATCAGTATAATTACTTCTTGAAATATGATACGGCAACAAGGAAAATCATGCTTCACGATAATACAAGTTTAATGCCCTTGCGCCCTTGATGACGACACCCTTGTAAAAGAACGCGTCAAAGTTTTCTGTTGTTGTTTTTTTACCACAAACAATTTACAAGCAGACATGTCTCTTGCATTTTACTGAAAGTTACTGAAAACCGTCATGGTTGTTCTTTCCTTGCCATGGCATTTATCACTGATAATCGGAGGGCGGTCGAGGGTCTAGTGGTTTAAGACTTCGACACCATTGGGAGAGATCAAGTTCGAGTTCCATTCGGGGCAAAGACTTTTTCTACCTCGTATGTGGCATCGTTCATTTGGGGCGATCTTCGGGAGTTCTCTCCGGGCATGCCGGCTTCCTTCCCCTCTGCTTCGGAAACGTTTAGCCCACAATTTCTAATTTCCGAAACGTAAAGTTCTGAGTTGACCCTTTGCAACATCTATTTGTAATTTGTACACACATACCGTACGTGAAAAAAATGCGTGTGGTCCACGTGAGTGTGCGTGTTGGGTTTAGTTCGCAGCGCTTTGAGCAAATTCAAGAAAATGGGTAAGCGACTACACAATACACAGTTATTATTGATATAAGCGCAAGCAGGTGTCCCGTTGCATACAAGACCCCACGACACTACTGGCTCTAGTTCTACTTTCTAGCCACTCTGTATAGTATTTGTCAAAACTTCTGCGCTGCAGGGTCATTTACTACTGGCTCGTTCCGAAAACTTGCTTTGCGATGACTGGATCCGAATCCGGCGCGCGCATGCTCTGTCACCTCTCACCCCTGATGTCATACCTGCAATAATCGAATTACGTCTTTGTTGTGCGTCTCAGACAGCAGCAACTCGACTGGCTCGCCGTGATATCAGTAAATGACCTGTGTTTGGTACAGCGGGCAAAACTTCGCTGTGGTTAGAACAGGTTCGAATGTCCGCAGAGCCAAAACGCGTACAAGGAAAGTTGTAGCTGACTCTGCAACGCATAGTGTTGTCATTAAAAGTTTCCTTAATTATCATAGCTCGTCATAAAGACTGGTAACTCGCTGAGTGCAACCTTGCAAAGCTACACCCGGAAATAGTCGTGCTGTGACGGACACAGCTTGAGAGAGAGAGAGAGAGAGAGAGAGTTTCCCAAAAGCTTAGTTGGTGCAAGCGTCCGGTTCGAGAGTGCTACTTCTAATTGTGACATCATGCAGCTTAAAAAAAAAAAACCAAAAAAAAAACGAACAATGACAAACGGGGAAAAAGGCAACAGACAAACGACTGGCGTGTAGCCAGTTCCTGACTGACAGGTCATGACAGGAAAGTGTGCTGACGATTCAAGAGTCAAGATTCAAAGATCACTTTATTAATTCCTTATGGGAAAATTGAATGTCTGCTCAAGACGTGACAGTACAATACGGCATTCATAAACAAAAAACACCATTTTATTGCCATGTGCATAAAACATTAGGAATTTGTTTCGGTTTAAAGAGAACTGCTCTCTCTCTCTCTCTCTCTCTCTCCTGTCACACACACACACACACACACACACACACACACACACACACACACACACACACACACACACACACCAGGGCCGGATAAGTTCGTTTTTGAGAAGGGGGTGAAAGACTCCAAAACAAAAATTAAGACGGTTGGAGGTGGGGTGGGTGGGGGACGAGGTTTACGGGAGGTGTAGGGAGGGAACAGAGCACAGGTCAAAACTCACAATATGATAAAGGTTCATTCACGACACCAGAGAAAGAAGAAAAAGTGTGCAAAGATGAGGCGGGACCTTTTCTAGTGACGATTTTGAAGTACAAGATTTATTTGTGTATCTAGCGGCTTTTTTATTTGTTGTAAAAACCTGTTGTGTGTATATTTTACAGTGGCTAGTACTTCCAACAGTTCCTATAATGGCTCTACAATATGCAGGTTTTCTAATCAGCACTATAAGCTGGGCAGTTGTCCCAAACGACATCTGAGAAGTCAAAATGGGGCTTTGGAAATGTTCAGCCCACCAAATTTGAAAAATAAATGCAATTCTAAATTCCGAAATTTAAATAGCTGAGCTGACCCTTCGCACCACGTGATTGTAATGTGTTGATGTCCAGTGTGTGAGAGAATGCGTGTGATTCATGTGAGCGTGCATGTTGGGTTCAGTTCGCGGCGCTTTGAGCCGATTCATGACATTGGGTAGAGCGCCTATACAATACTCATTATTATTATTATTATTATGAAAATAAACAACGCATTGGCGTTTATTTGAAGGGCCACGTGTGGCGAATGTGCTAGTTTGTAATGCTTTTTGCTGTTACGAAAAGCGCGATTTTCGAGATTTTTGTGTTTGCAGGGCAAGGTGCATGCCAGGGAGTTTCAACAGGAGGCAAACTGCCAGTGAAGCTGGGACTTTTTGCGCAGGTGGCAAGCCGAGGTGATGCGAGTGGATTTGAGCGGAGTGGCTTTCTGGCCTAAACAGAAAGTAGACTCACACTACTCTAGTGAGGCCTGAGTGGAAAGGAGACATTCGAATTTTGTTAAACTCATACAAGCTGCGTACCCCTGAATGGTCTGTGCATGGTAATTTTAATTTCAGATTGAAGCATTTTCAGGGGTGACTATGAATATCGAATTCAAAATGAGGCAGGTTAACGGAAAAGAATTCAAATGAGGCAGGTTAACGGAAAAGAATTCAAATGAGGCAGGTTGACGGAAAAGAATTCAAATGAGGCGGGTTAGGGGAAAAGAATTCAAATGAAGCAGGTTAGGGGAAAAGAATTCAAATCAGGTAGGCTAGGGGAAAAGAATTCAAATGAGGCAGGTTAGGTGCAATAATTCAAATGAGGCAGGTTAGGTGATATAATTCAAATGAGGCAGATTAACGGAAAAGAATTCAAATGAGGCAGGTTAGGATCAGACTAATCGAACTGAGGGACCGAAGCAAATAAATAAACTTATGTTAGCGGTTATTCTCTTCTCTGTCTTAATTTTTTGAAAGTCGGGACTACATCTGTTGCAATACTATCAGTTTAGGACGAATTAGAGAGGCAAAAGCCTCCATGGCTCCCTTGTGACTCAGGTAAAGGTCATTCACAAGAGTATGTTTGTAATTAATGTAAAGCTCTTATTATATATTATCATGCCTGTGTAAAGTTTCTCTATAGAGAAACAACTTAAAAACTTGGGCGTTTTCCTTTCTCCGATACGATGACGTCACTCCAAATTTCCAAATTTCGTGATCAAATGTTATATGTTGTGTACAGAGTTCGTCGTCCCGGACATAGTATGAGAACCGAATAACGTATGGAGACAGCAAACTGTATTTCTATAAAAACAAAACAAAACAAACAACAACAACAACAAAAGCACCATCACCACCACAACCACCAGTAACAGCAGTAAAAACATGAAACAACAGAATAATAAACCCGTTGTTTGTAGTCGTGATACTTTATTGATAGTTTTATTTGTGAGAAAAGAATGATAGCGTGAACGAGACTTATTATCAAAAAGCAAAAAGAAAAAAAAAATCATTGTACAGATCGCAACAAAAGTAAACGAGAAGAAAATATATGTGCGCGACGACAAGCCAGTTTTGTGTTTAAAATTCAATATTGTGCAAACAAATAATGGAACAAATAGCGGCAATAACCCCACCTCACACACAAAGAGCATAAAAAAAAGCAAAAGAATTACTGTATCTTTCGTCTTTGCCGAGTTGCTTTTTCCGCTGAGCATTTCATTTCGTCACGGGGTCTTGCTGGCAGGCACACACAAAACAGGTCTCGAGATAGTCAACTATCTTACAGGCAGGAACGATATTTAAAGTGCTTTGGTTTTAAACTGTTGATTGGCTGCATACCAAAAAAAAAACCGGGGAGCAAAAGTGGGTATAAACAATAGCAAAAGTGGGTATAAACAGTAGCAAAAGTGGGTATAAACAATAGCAAAAGTGGGTATAAACAATAGCAAAAGTGGGTATAAACAATAGCAAAAGTGGGTATAAACAATAGCAAAAGTGGGTATAAACAATAGCAAAAGTGGGTATAAACAATAGCAAAAGTGGGTATAAACAATAGCAAAAGTGGGTATAAACAATAGCAAAAGTGGGTATAAACAATAGCAAAAGTGGGTATAAACAATAGCAAAAGTGGGTATAAACAATAGCAAAAGTGGGTATAAACAGTAGCAAAAGTGGGTATAAACAGTAGCAAAAGTGGGTATAAACAATAGCAAAAGTGGGTATAAACAATAGCAAAAGTGGGTATAAACAATAGCAAAAGTGGGTATAAACAATAGCAAAAGTGGGTATAAACAGTAGCAAAAGTGGGTATAAACAGTAGCAAAAGTGGGTATAAACAATAGCAAAAGTGGGTATAAACAATAGCAAAAGTGGGTATAAACAATAGCAAAAGTGGGTATAAACAATAGCAAAAGTGGGTATAAACAGTAGCAAAAAAGGGTATAAACAGTAGCAAAAGTGGGTATAAACAATAGCAAAAGTGGGTATAAACAATAGCAAAAGTGGGTATAAACAGTAGCAAAAGTGGGTATAAACAGTAGCAAAAGTGGGTATAAACAGTAACAAAAGTGGGTATAAACAATAGCAAAAGTGGGTATAAACAATAGCAAAAGTGGGTATAAACAGTAGCAAAAGTGGGTATAAACAGTAGCAAAAGTGGGTATAAACAGTAACAAAAGTGGGTATAAACAATAGCAAAAGTGGGTATAAACAATAGCAAAAGTGGGTATAAACAGTAGCAAAAGTGGGTATAAACAATAGCAAAAGTGGGTATAAACAATAGCAAAAGTGGGTATAAACAGTAGCAAAAGTGGGTATAAACAGTAGCAAAAGTGGGTATAAACAGTAACAAAAGTGGGTATAAACAATAGCAAAAGTGGGTATAAACAATAGCAAAAGTGGGTATAAACAGTAACAAAAGTGGGTATAAACAATAGCAAAAGTGGGTATAAACAATAGCAAAAGTGGGTATAAACAATAGCAAAAGTGGGTATAAACAGTAGCAAAAGTGGGTATAAACAATAGCAAAAGTGGGTATAAACAATAGCAAAAGTGGGTATAAACAATAGCAAAAGTGGGTATAAACAGTAGCAAAAGTGGGTATAAACAGTAGCAGAAGTGGGTATAAACAGTAGCAAAATCAGGCCCTTAAAGTATCATTTTGCAGGTATATGTATGCGCATAAAATTGTTTAAGATAATAAATCACATGAATATGAAAACAATTTGATGAGAGAGTTGGATTTTTGTGATTATGCTTAGAATCTCGAGAACGGTGTTCTCGTGTAAATGGGACTATCAAACATCAAAGGCCTCCGTTTCGGTGAATAAAGAGCCTTACTCCAGGGCTCAAATAGCAAATCTACAACTGGATTGAAACAACACTTTTAGGAATACAACGGGACTTCTTCCATATATCAATACTATCGCAGCGATTGGCAAAGTTATGCAGAAAAACTAATTCTTTGGTTATATATACATGAACTACATGGCACCGGGAAAAACGTTGTACATACATTGAAATGTTCAGGCAATAAACTGGGTTTGGTAAATAATGGTAAGAGCGCATTGAACTGCCACTTAAAGAGTACAGCAAATGCAATCCTCTGTTTGGAAGTCTTTGTGGTGACTATGATACTGCCACAATGTATAAGAAATAAAAATACATTGGAGTGCAAACCCTTTGGAGTGTATCTCAGAGAAAAGCCACAGAGTTTAACTAGATGAATTCTTCGTCGAATTGTGTATGATAATGTGATGGTGTTGAGTGATTCAGGCAGGCGCACGAATCGAGACATGGTTTAACAAAAACACGTTTGTTTGTCCGTTACAGAGGAGCAGTGTACTACTCCTGCAAAAACACAAGTGGAAAGACATTAGTACACCACAAAAAAGAAAAGCAATAAGCATTGAAATAGACGACACATAAAATGGGTCAAAACTGGAACAATACCAACAATGGCTAAGCAACTATTACACAGAAGTAACATACCAAACTGAACTAAAAGCACGGCTCGCAGAAGCGTAAACAAATAGTTGAAACAAAGACAAAATGGCAGCGTCGGTCCACACCGCGCTACCCGACTCTAGCATCAAACAGGCCCCGTTTACATTACAGAGCGCTCTGAGGGCGCCCCTAAAGCGCACCGTACTGAGAGCGCTCCACGGCGTTTACATCACACAGTCGTGGAAGGGGACCTGATATGTCACGTGCTCTCGAGGAATGTGACATATTCAAGATGGCAGCGCCCAGAAAGCACGTGTTTTTGTATGCCTGGCAGAAAAAAAAAAAATCTTTCCCCATTTGCAAAAATGGCCTGTTGCTACGGTGACACAAGGCCCCACGTGACGAGACGAAAGCGCCCTAAGCTAGAGCGCCCTCACACTACCCACGGTAGGTAGTCTGAGAGCGGTGCGCTTTCGGAGCGGTTTGTCCAAGTGTAAACGCGACAGGGCGCTCTCAGAGCGCTCTCAGGGCGGTATCTTAAGCTAATGTAAACGGGGCCTGTACATGAGTCCGTGAATTCAAAATAAAACTTACTTATAAGCTGGCTGGTGTCCGCCTAGGGATTAGAGTCCATGCTGGCGTCAGAGCAGAATCGAATACCCGCAGGGCTGAATTGGGACCGTGCCCCGCGGCGTGGGGCTGGGATACTTATAACGAGATCACGTGGGCGCCTGGCCCGCAAAGAAAGCAACAGTAGGATGCGTGGCTGGAGGAGAGTAGATTTACGGCTAGAGGGGGAATATGTATTTCTTGCTATCCAGATATCCAACCGTAGCGGGCGTTCTATAGCAGCTAGGAATTTCAAACAAACGGCAGCAGAAAGGGCTTGAAAAATACTTTAAAATGGCGTAAGTTTGGAACATACAGAGAACATACAGAGAATTCAGAGAACATACAGAGAATTCCCTATTGCCGATTGAAGAGCGTAAAGACCGGGACCACGCATTTGATAAAATGGCAAAATACACCCGTTAAACTATAAACTACCGCTAACAACGAAACATGATTAGAAAGTTAAAAACTCTCCTTAAACTACTGCACTTTACAGAATTATTCTAAGCGAAGGGACTACGGAGATAATTGACACTGAAAAGACACAAACAAACACAACAAATTGACACGCGCGCCACCGCGGATACGAAACACTGCGTGCGTGCGGCTAGTGGGCACGCGGCTCGTGGCTAGCGAACAGCGCTGGCCAGAGAACTAAGCGGTAGTGGGGCGAGCGACCAAACTAGCGACCGAGCGGGTGCAAACAACTCGGCTACAATACAAAATTATTTGATTTTTGTAAGTGACATTGCTTCTTCAGACAAACAAATGTACAGCATCATTTAATTCCAGACACCGCCGTCTACAAAAAAGAAGAAGCATTTATTACATATGCCTAAAATATATTAAACCAGCTGTCATAACAGCTGTCAACTTTTTATTAATATCCATGTATAAAATGTCCACAAGTTTGGAACTTCAACAGTGATTGATGAATTGTACGATGTGAGTAGTGCCCAAATTGTAGTATTATGCGTTTATAAAGTCATAGCTATGAAATGACTTCGTGGGAATAAAATCACACTAAGTCCAGATATATTTTACACACAGAACCAAAAACATCAACAAAATGTCAAATATGAATTCAGAAAATTCATACATCTGATTATCTCCATCTAACGGTCTGTATCTGTTATTAAGATCTAGGATCTCGAGAAAGCTCTGGTGTAGATGGACTAACAAACAATAAAACAAGGTAGACACTTTCTGTATGTACGTCGATAGTGTGCACTAACGTGTGTTTTAAGTACATATGTACAGTTCCAAACTGAGCAGCTTCCGAAAAGAAGGGCATCTTTCAAAATTTTCAAATCCATTCCAGTGAGGAGGGTATCCTTCAAAAATGTCAGATCCATATCAGTGAGAAAAGTTTCTTTCAAAATTTTCAAATCCATTCCAGTGAGGAGGGTATCCTTCAAAAATGTCAGATCCATATCAGTGAGAAAAGTATCTTTCAAAATTTTCAAATTCATTCCAGTGAGGAGGGTATCCTTCAAAAATGTCAGATCCATATCAGTGAGAAAAGTATCTTTCAAAATTTTCAAATTCATTCCAGTGAGGAGGGTATCCTTCAAAAATGTCAGATCCATATCAGTGAGAAAAGTATCTTACAAAATTTTCAAATCCATTCCAGTGAGGAGGGTATCCTTCAAAAATGTCAGATCCATATCAGTGAGAAAAGTATCTTTCAAAATTTTCAAATTCATTCCAGTGAGGAGGGTATCCTTCAAAAATGTCAGATCCATATCAGTGAGAAAAGTATCTTTCAAAATTTTCAAATTCATTCCAGTGAGGAGGGTATCCTTCAAAAATGTCAGATCCATATAAGTGAGAAAAGTATCTTACAAAATTTTCAAATCCATTCCAGTGAGGAGGGTATCCTTCAAAAATGTCAGATCCATATCAGTGAGAAAAGTATCTTACAAAATTTTTAAATTCATTCCAGTGAGCTTGGGAACTTTCAAAATTTTCAAACCCTTCGGACCAAAGGTACCGTTCGTAAAGGTGAGCTGGGGGTGAGCGGTGGTCTAATAGGTAGGGCGTCGGATTTAGCCGCTGCGCTACTGAACGGCCGTCACCAATGTCATGGCGATGAAACGTGGGTTCGATCCCAGGTCGAGCTTGTGATATGACTGTGATACCGGTTTTTCCTGGCTACCGGGCTGCTTATCGGGGGTTTCTCTCCGGGTTATCCGCTTTTCCTCCTCCAGCAAAATTATAAAAAATGTAGGATATGTATTGGGTGGCGCTGCACCGTGGCGACGCGCTTCCCCCGGGGGAAGCAGCCCGATTTTCCCGAAAGGGATAATAAAGTAGTAAAAAAAAAAAAAAAAAAAAACTTCTACCGTTTTTGTGCACAACGAATCAACATGCATGTATACCAGTGGTAGGAACCAGAGATTGCATAGTTACAGACAACGTGGAAATTTTCATACTTTTTCACTTTGGAAATTCAAGTTAAAAAAAAGAAAAGTCGGGATAGGTTGTGCCTCTAGACCTTTCAGTAGTTTCCGATGTGGCTGTATTGAACATCCGGGACCTGTGACGTAAACTTTGGGTCATGGCCATCCCTCAGAACGTGGTCGTACGTGTCAGTGCCGTCTCCTGGCGATGACGTGTTCTGTGTGCAGAAAAATGATAACAAAATGATTTAGCCTAAAATTCACCCGGTCTGTATGCGTTTTGGAAATGTTCAGCCCACAAAATCTAAAAAAAAAAAAAAAAAAAAAAAAGCAATTCTAAATCTCGAAACTTATATATAAGTTTCGAGATTTAGAATTGCATTTATTTTTTTATATATAGCTGAGGTGACCCTTCGCACCACGTGACTGTAATGTGTTCAAGTCCAGTGTGTGAGAGAATGGGTGTGATTCATGTGAGCGTGCGTGTTGGGCTCAGCTCGTGGCGCTCTGAGTCAGTTCAAGAAATTGGGCAAAGTGTCCACACAATACACATCATCATCATCATCATCATCATCATCTTTGTGTGAAGGGTACCACAATTGTTGAACCGATTCAAGCTGTGCATGAACCACCAGAACAAAGCTTATCAAATGCTCAACTCACGGGGGTTTCACGATTTCTATAAATGTGTATTTTCAGCTGATTGACAGGTGGTATTCAATTAGTATGGCAAAGTACTGAAAAAGCGTAACTGATTATGTAAATACAGGCCAGTAGGTTTTTTCACCTGAACTGGTGACACGATGGCTGCAGCATCTCCACTGGAACTCGTGACGTCACCCTGTTTTCCTGGTACAAATATTGCGCAAGTATGATTATTCCACATAAGGCACGTGGTCATTTTAGAGACAAGTTTGCGCTAAATGTAACGGGCAATGTTAAATTAATTCGGGAACGGTACACTCACTAGAGGCAGTGACAACGACAAAGCAATAACAATGGCAATTTTCCAAGGATGAGAGAGAGAGAGAGAGAGAGAGAGAGAGAGAGAGAACCTTGATCAGGTGACACCTGAGCCAGTGTAGCGTAACCAGGCGTGTCCAGGGCATGAGGGGTCATGGAGAGGGGAGGACCTCGCGAAGTGGCCGCATCTTCTTGTCCTGTTAGACACGTAGAAATGACAGCACAGGGAAATCAATTAGGCTAGAGTTAGAGAGAAGCAGAAGGGAGAGAACCGACCCCTAATTGAAAAGTCTTGTGGCGCATCGATTAAGCTATCAGGGCCTGTGATACAAAACACTGGTGTCGGTGTCTGATACTTTACGTGTCACACCAGATCATTATGGAGTAGGGTACAGTTTATGGTGAACAAGGAGGGCGTGATTGGTTCATGTTGGGTGTCCCTTTTTCATTAACACGGTATCGGCTCTGGGCAGCACCACGTAGCCTGCAGCTTGAGTATGCTGCTTTCTTCACATGGTGGCACAATGATAAAGAAGGCAGAGCTCTCTTGTTTAAGGTTCAACGGAAAGAACACTTTTAGGCGGTACAGCCTGAACTGCGTAGCAACAGCGCTACTAACTCCTCCACTGCACTTTGTTTCGATATACTACGATATGGAGCATGCTTGCGTATCGACAGTACTACACAACAGTAGCTAGCGTAATCAATGCCATTCCCCCCCCCCCCCTCCAGTTTTCAGATACCTTTTCAAAAGCTCGTAAGTAAGTAATCAGACACAAAGTTTTGCTAAGGTGCAAAAAGTTTGCTGATTACCACCATTTACAAGTACCTTGAGCGTTGGCTGGTGAACCTTGTGTGTTGTCTCCCTTGCCAGGCTTGGCACCTTGGGGCCCCACAGTGATGGTTGTCTTGTTCTTTGCATTGGAAACCATAGCGTATACATCGCCTTTAGGGCCGACGTTATGAGGAGTTGGAGGTCCTCCTGGAGCATCAGCCAGTGTCATGTCGCCCTTTTTAATGTCCCAAGGCTCTTGGTAGGCGTTTGGTTGGGGAGCTGCTTGTTTGATGCTCACCTGTCCTCCAGTAATGCTGGTGACTTCATACGCAGCTGTACGAGCACTTTTCTTCCTGAGAACACCTTCCTGTTGTTTCATGGGTGTAAACTCGTTGAGGGAGGCATATCCGGCACCGTCCGATTGTCGTGGAGCTTGATTGGAATCTGGGGTTTTGTTGGACATTTCAGGAGGTGACGAGCGTCCGTTCATACCGATGCCGCTGTCATGATCAGCATCTGAGCCGTTCTGCGAGAACGCTTGGCTGGTATACTCTGTAATAAAGACCACCAGAATAAATGGCCAACTGTTATCCCCCCCCTCTCCACACACATACACACGCACACAAACACACACACACACACACACACACGCACACAAACACGCACACACACACACACACACACACACACACACACATCCCCGGCATCTTTTTTTTTTTAAGACAGAAAGAGTGACTCAGACTCAGACATTTTTATTGCAGAGACCTACGGAGAGAGAGAGAGAGAGAGGGTGGCGGAGGGGGGGGGGGAATACTCTACCATTAGCGGATGATGTTTGAGTCCGATGGCGTTCGTATGAAGGATCCCTGCCTGGAAAGAAAGCAGAAGTGGTATAGGTGAAAGTCTTCACGTCTCAGTAGTAGAACCATCAGATGCATGGGTAATTTAAATTACTACCGTGAAGTAAATGTTTCGGAAAACTTAAAGGAAATCGGTATTTACGCTTTAAGAGTGGAGAAGGATTTGTAAAATGTATTTCTAAAAGACATTTAGCTTCTAAGACCTGGATCATTTCATCATGCTGTTCTGATTGTTGTTGTTGTTGTGGAGGTGTGTGTGGGGGGGGGGGGGGGGGGGGGAGGGGGGGGGGGGGAGGAGAGATTCCCCGTCTTCCTCAAGAGAACCAGAAACGGTACTTTTTCCCATTTTTTTTATTATTTATGCCGTTGCCTCACCTCTTCCATTACGTCGGATGACGAAGACGATTATGATGACAGCAGGAATTATCAGAACTACCATCGCTACTACGACGGCTATAATGATCGTGGCATCAGTAGATAATTGCACCACGCCACCACCATCTTTTGGAACGACTGGAAAAAATCAGCAAAAGACAGTGGTATCACTAATAAATAATTGTACGCATCTTCTCAGGGTCTATTAAAGTGCAAAAGTGCAATTCAAGTCGCAGTTTGGAGAGAGAGAGAGAGAGAGATGATGATGATGATGATGATGATGATGAAACTTTAACGGTAAAAGTTTTGACAGGAATTCGCCGTTGCTAATACTACAGAGACTATCTACTAAGGAAAAAAAGGGAGCAAAATATAAAAGGTATTATGCACTAAACTACAAGAAACAAAACCATAGAGAAAATCGTCCATCAGGTCAAAACGCATTCACACACACGTACGACCTTTGTAAACACAAATCACTGAGAGGAAGACAGACTGACTGACAGACTGACTTACTCTCTTCCTTTACAGCAAAGTAGTAATCGATACTCCCGAATTCATTTGAGATGGCGACTTTGTAGACTCCCGTGTATTCCTTTGGCACGCTTGTTCCTGCAATATTACACGTCATAAAGTTTCTGCCTGGTGCGCTGTTCGTCACGTGACTTGTGAACATGTTTTTCTGAGATACATCGTCTCCTGTGTAATCAGAATCACTTTCATAATGGGTGTAGCTAAACCTGTCTGGTTCAGGATACATCCTGAGGTCAATCTGGATGCCCTTGTCCGTCATGTTGAGTGGTGTGTTGCGGTCTCTGCCTTCCTCTGTTACAGGTCTTGGCTCAGCTGTAACACACACACACACACACACACACACACACACACACACACACACACACACACACACAGAGCAACTGAAAAAAGTGATTAGGGGTAATTGACACTGCATATTTTCAGTGGTTAAACATGAATCCAGAGTTCCTAAATATGACGATTACTTTCAATATTTCTCACTCTCTATAGTTTTATTGAACCCTCCTTCCTTAATAACATTAGGTAGAGCTTCAAAAAACGGACTATTTATTTTGCAGGAGGACTATTTGATTCAGAAAATATTGTCACAAAAGGAAGTGCTCGTTTGGAAACAAAGAAATAAAATACGAGCGAAAATAGAACGAACAAGCGCAAGTGAATATTTGGGAGTGTAGCGTCCTTTAAGGGTGATATCAAAGATGTAGCGACGAGAAAAAGCCCAGCAAAAATATTTGTCCGGAGCCGGGATCCGCTCTCGCGACCTGCCTTGACAGTCAAACGGTCTACCATTCGACCACCCCGGCTGCCCCCCCCCCCCCCACACACACACACACACACAAATATCGAATAAAAAAACAAAACAACACACTTGTATAAGAAAAAAGATTGGGTTGGACTTACACTTTACATTAAGCGTTAGCGTGATACTGTCCTTGACCCCAACTCCATTCCACACGAGACAGGTGTAGTTTCCCATATCAGTCCAGTTTGCCATGGTGATGTTATGGTCAAGGTAATTAACAGTAACGCTGTCATTGCCATGGTCAGTATCAGTCAGATTGACAGTGCCGTCATGTGATGTTCTTGACAACAGTAGACCAGGTCCAGGGCGTCCACGTGCATCACAATGGGTGGTAACATTGCTTTGTTCCGACTCCGTTACGTTCAGTGAGGCGTGCTCGCCATTCAGGGCAAAAGTCATTACTTTTGCTGGATCTAAATATTTTAAAAGAAGCAACCAAATTTATGACTGGCGTTAAGATACACGTTAAATATCATAATGGTTAAGAGATGAGGAAACGTATAGTGTATATACCGTGCAAGCGATTAGGCTGTTTTCTCAAAACGATTACTTGAAAGGATATAAGGCTAGACTAGCAGTTCAGTTAAGATTTTTTTTATACAAGTGCAATGTAGTCCGCCTCTTCACAAAAGAGACTCCAGTAGACATTGTGCGTACGTAGTGATCAGTTTGACTAAAAGCTTACATTGTGTAAGAAACGTCCTCTCTTCAATGGGAGTGTAGAAATCTGGTTTGGCTGCCCATGTGGCTGAACAGTAACACGTCATGTTGTCCTCAGTGGCTTGTGACGTGTCGACAAAGACAGAACTGGACACTGCTGTTTGATTTATGACGTCGTCATCTTGGTCTTTGTGATGAGTGTCGCAGTAAAACTTGACAGAGCTGACCAGTGGCTTGCCGCCAGTCACAGTACAGGTCAACTTGTCCCCGGCTTTCAGAATTGCATCCTTGTCTATTATATTTGGCGCATTTTCTGGAGGATCTGGAAGTGAAAATGTATGCAACGCCCTAGTACATTCATAGTATTAGAGTTCACTTCAGGTAGAACTTGCACACTGCACACTTTACGCGTCATTTGCACATCTTGGAATCTGTGTGCCAATAATGAATCGAATTAAATAAAACGGAAATATCAGATGGAACCACGGCAGCTTGTCTTTCAAGAATCTATATAATTATGTTACAGTGAATTTGTGTTATCGGAAATCCCTAAAAATTTTCGGCAAATTCATGTGATCACCGTTTCACTTGGGGGTTTATGGAAATTCCCCAAAATTTCCAGGGATCATACTGGTTGATTTTACTGAATTTGTTTAATATCAGATACAATGCAGAGTTGCCTATATAGCGTTTTCAAGTATGTTAGAGTCCACAGACGGTGGGTGCTATTCTCGTTTTAGTTCTCGAGCTGTTGGTGCTGAGTTTGGTTAATTCTAGTTTTGTTTTCCAGGATGTTGGAGTCCAGGGCCGGATCTAGGATGGCAGGTGAGTGCTCCTCCCCACAACCCTCCTACCCACTGTATGATTTTTACACCATCTGACTCTACCCCCCCCCCCCCCAACACACACACACACACACACACACACACACACACACACACACACACACACACACACACACACACACACATTGATGTTTGGAGCCTTTGATCTACCCACCCACTTACCTAATGACAGTATTTTTGATAAATACATAGTATAGATAATGGAAATCGCTAGTTTCGTTTGAGGAGTTTTACGCTTAAGCTACATATACCCTGGGCAGCTTGAGGCTGGAAGTGCCCTGTTTTGCGTACCGGAGGCACGTTTAGCATGGCTTGCGGAGTGCGTCCAGCGTAAGCTGCATAGACCCGGATCCATTTAAACGTATACGTAAAGCGCCCATGGTCTATGCAGAGTGAGGGTGGAAGTGCCCTAGAGTCATACGGGATGGGGACTACATCTTGCTTATTACATCTGCCATCCTAACACTTCCTAACATCACAATAAGAACTCATCAATGGTGGATTTATCGCAGAGGACATTGGTAATATTATTGGTAATTAGCAATACAGTTCTCGTAACTATGAAAGACCTACACCAGAGGCTGACATTGAACTCGACAGACACTGGTCCCACTTGACTATTTTCAGGGTTTGTCACTTCGCATGTGGCCCGTTTCCCGTCATCCTGTATGGCCGGGGTAAAGATACACGTGCTGTCACTGATCCCGTTGTCACAGTAGACACCGCTCCAACTGTAGTAAGGTGAAGGGTTGGTTGATGTTTCACACGTCAGTGTCATGGAGAGGGTTCCGTTTGTAATGAAGGGTGATGGTCCAATGATGTTAGTGCTGGCTGCATCAGGACCGTCTGGGGAAGAACAAGGAGTATGTGCATGTGAATGAATGAAGATGAAGAGTTTATTTTCGTTTTGTTTATAATGCTCACACACACACACACGCACACACACACACACACACACACACACACACACACACACACACACACACACACACAGCGGGGGGGGGGGGGGGGGGTGTCACGTCTTTTTCCACCACATACGGGTGATATCAAGGACGGAGCAACGAAGAAAAAGGCAGCACAAATATTTGGCCCCAGCCGGGATACGAACTGACGACCCGAGCATTAGAAGTCCAACGCTCTACCATTCGCCCACCCCGGCTCCTCACAGAGAGAGAGAGAGAGAGAGAGAGAGAGAGAGAGAGAGAGAGAGAGTAATAAACAGAAAGACTCACAGGCCACTCGAAGTGTGTAGATAATTTCTGTAGTCTCAGTGCCACAGACTTTCTGACAAGTGAAGTTCTGTCCATTGTTGTCTCTGGTAATGCTCGTTTTCTCCAGACGGTTTGTGTCAGAGTGACCTGGCCACTTGCGTGTTGGTGTCGCGCCGTTTGCGCAGCCTCCCAGACAGAGACAGGTTAACGTTTCTCCTTCAAAGATGTACTCCTCACACGGTGTGAAGGGTAGATCTTGTGCACCTAATTCAATACAACAAAAAGCTATTATATGCGAGAAAACACCGGGGCAGTTTTGTTCTTCTTTCTGTGTATAGAAATCGACAGTGTCTGTCCGTGCGTGCGATATTAAACCGAACTTTGTGGGTGTACCCAGGGGAACGCCGGGCTCGCTCTCGGGGAAAAGTAAATTGGAAAATGGGAGCTTAGCGTCGTCTAGCACCACGTATCGCTAAACAGGGAGGCCAAAAAACACGATTCAGAGTTCTCACATCACGATCAAAATTAGCGGCTGTACTCATGGAGAAACCGGAAACATTACTGCGGGAATAATCGGAAAATCAGAGTTTAACGTCCTTTTCCACCACGAATGGAAAACCAGAAAACACGAACTAGACTGATCATATCATCAGCCCTGGATGTACTCAGGGGTACCCCCAAAACAATCTGTTGGAAAAAAAAAAAAAAAAGGGAAAAATTTGAGTGTAACGTCCTTTTTTAACCAAGTATCGCAAACAGGGAGACCAGAAAACACTTACTACACATAATTATCACATCGTCAACCCGAGCGAAGCCGGGTATATCAGCTAGTTCTTAATAAACTCTAGCCAACTCGTCAAGTAACCTTTCACAAAACAATGCATTATTTCACGTGCTAATGCCCTCGGACTCTGCAGTTCTATACAGTTTAAGCTTGTTGTGTGTGTATTTTCACCGTGCTCACGTGCAAATTACGATGTGAGCAACGCTTGAAGTGCACTGCATGGGTGTGCCTTACGAAACCGCACATATTGTGGCTGCTTACTGAGACACGTCCGACATGGCAAGAAGTAAGAAAAGTGAAGCAGAAAGGTGGGAGATTGCGGGTGTTGCAAGGGCAGGGGAACCATTGTTAGCTATTGCTACTCGTTTCAAAACAACGAAAAGAGAAGTCAGTCGTCTGGTCGCTAAGCACAGACACACGGGCAGCTTTAGAGACTGAACAAGGACGGAACGCCCAAGGGTAACAATGACCAGGAAAGACAGGCTCATAGCACACCATGTCAGAGCCAAACGACTCAAGACTGCACGCTGCATCAGAGACGATCTTCAACATGTGAAAAAAAAACCAACAACAATACTTGAGGAACTTTAAACTGTCAGTACTGTTGTCGTCAAACAAACATTTTCCCACTAGTTTTTGTTTCGTTCAGTTGTAGCTGCGTATCTCATCTGCAATACAGGATGTGTATGTCCCTGATGATTTAGATTGATTCCTGCCAGTTTGATTGTTTTATTACTGTTTTGTTTTGCGGAAGCGCTATTGTCAGCGCCACATATATACCAGCCAGATTTTGATGATGGCTGTGAGAGGAGAATTCGCATGTTTTCCTGTTTCGGGCATGTGGTTAGTGTACATGTGCGTTGAAGCCGGACTTTAAGAGGTGTTCATTACTTTAATTCAAAGGGTCATTTTCATTTTCACAAACGTACTCTGTGTGTGTGTGTGTGTGTGTGTGTGTGTGTGTGTGTGTGTGTGTGTGTGTGTGTGTGTGTGTGTGTGTGTGTGCGTGTGTGTGTGTGTGTGTGTGAGAGAGAGAGAGAGAGAGAGAGAGAGAGAGAGAGAGAGAGAGAGAGAGAGAGGAAACAATCTTCTTTCAGTGTGCTATTCTCAGCGAAGCTGCTAATGCAATGTAAAAATTTACCTGTGAAAAACACCTGCGTACACGAAAAAATCAATAAGACGCCTCGCATGTCGACTGCTGGGAAACTAGTACACGTGCAGCTACTACTTAATGATACTTAACCTTCCGGCTACGTCGTGGGTAAAAAGTTGCACACACATTGCTTTAGATGAACGTATCTCGGTCAATATTTAGGTCACACCTTTGAAATTTCATGACTTTGTCAATAAATGGTTTGACTATGTTCATGCCAAAAATTGTGTTGTTTAACTTGTAATTAGCAGAGTAATTAAACAATAAATAAGAATAAGTTGTGAATTGCCTATATAAAAAACCATGGGTAATTTGTTTCCCACGACGTAGGACTAGGAATAAGTTGAAATTTACCTTTCTAAAAACCATGGGTAATTTGTTTCCCACGATGTAGGACTAGGAATAAGCTGCAATCTGCCTATATAAAAACCATGGGTAATTTGTTTCCCACGACGTAGGACTAGGAATAAGTCGAAAATTACCTATTTAAAAACCATGGGTAAGTTGTTTCACACGATGTAGGACTAAGAAGTTTTTTAGCGACGTAGCCGGAAGGTTAAGCTGCTAATCAGTTTGGCTCGGGCCATTGTTACCGTATCATTTTCATTGGTTGTGATCAATTTGTAGGACGATTCATCGTAACCGAAAGCATTCATGAGTCTAACTCGGGAACCAAGCCAATGATAGCTCTTGGTACGACCTCGACTTCTTAGCCACGTGACTGGGGTTATCATGAGTCTGACCAGCAATGACATTCATCGGCAAGGAACAACGCATATTAGAGAAAAATCAAATATAGACTTGCTTCCCCTTTCCTTATAATGTAAATTGGGCCGAGGGCGTTGAGCGTCATGTGTCATGCGCGTGACATTCCTGCGGGGTTCGATATTTCGTTGGGTAATGTTACAGTGTGCTAACATAGACGTATTTTACCATGTTGGACTTTACAATGCCGTGTCGCTAAACCGTTTAGCGAAATGAATCTACATGAAAAAAAAAAAAAAAAAAAGTAACGCAAGGACTCTAAGCAACTATGAATACGTTTGACTACTAATAATAATAATGAGGATTTAGCGCCTAATCTCCGAAGGGCTCTAGCCGCTTTACAAATATATAAACTAAGAAGGGGATAAATAAGTACATGAATAATAGATGAATACTCTAATACCACCTCGAATACCGAAAGGGTTAAATAAATACGAAGAAAATACAAACATACATAGATACATACAGTCAGTCAGTCAGTCAGGCAGGCAGGCAGGCAGTCATACAAGCACGCGTACGTACGTACGTACCAACATCCAGTACATAACTACATACATACACACTACAAAAACAAAAGTGCATTCACGGTGTTCACATGAAAGGTAATTTTAGATAATTACGGAAAATAGAATGTAAGAATTATTGTTTAAGCAGAGCCCGTTCCCGACAAAATAGGACGGTGTAAAAGGAAGGATTATTCAATCAACGAAAATTGTAAGACTGTGGAAGAACGCGATTTCTTCTATCTCAAGTCAGCTGAAGTACAGTAAAGTGTAACACTGTCGACACCTAAGACCATCGAAAATTATCAAAACGTACGAGCAACCGTACCTCCAAACGACATCAGCAGACAGCACAGAAGACAGGCAAATAACGGCGCCATCCCCATGCTGTTTTCGTTGTGTCACTGAGACGCTGTTGCATCTATGTCGAGAATAAATCACACATCACTACTCCCTGCTTCTCATATCACCAGAAAGCGTCTCTGTTCCTAATCCGGCTGAGCGGAAACTCCAACGTAAAATCCCGTGTTACTAACTGATACGTCCAAAAGTAACACGGGTACATACGAACCCCATGGTGTTTTCACTTCCGTGTAGACAGGCCGCCCAACCGAATTAGCGTGGCCAACATACATGCACTGAAGATGAAGGTCGTTAATAGTAAAACATACACTAGAACCTGACGCCCTCCGCCACTGTCAACAATGCCAACGCGCGCGCGCGCGCGCGCGTGTGTGTGTGTGCGTGTGTGTGTGTGTGTGTGTGTGTGTGTGCACCACGGTGTTCTAATTATATCCATCACATACTAAATTGTATTGAATCTCTCTCTCTCTCTCTCTGCAGGCACAACCACCATGCATGGAACGAGGATGTAGATCTAAAAAGCAGCTGTGTCGCAAAATGCGAGGGAAAGGCACACGCTTTTGTTGACACCGACAACTTGATAAAAAGCTATCTCAGTCTACATGAGGCCATGCACCCCTGGAGTACTTGAAAGGAGCAGACCGGAGGTGGTGGTGGGTATTGTGTGTGAAATGCATTAAATGTTGTTTGGACACCTGAATACGCAATGCCTTTGCGTTTTCAATGTGCTATACACAACAGTTTGTAACCGAAGTATTTATGTGATGTGATGTGATATTGAAACATCGCCCTGAAGTAAGGAAATGACAGATAGAAAGAAAGAAGGTGACTTGTATACAACAGCTTTAACATTTCTATTACCTATAGCCTTACAACTATTGCAGCTAAACGCCCTCGATGAAGCGGGAACATGATATTATAGCCGCTGTTGTTAAAAAGGAAGTTTTCTGTTCATAATGAGCCTGTTCCATAACAAATGTCTGAATACAGTTTCCTCAATTCAGGGCCACAACTTGTGAAAGGCTAAGAACTGATTTCCACCACACTGGGTACAGTACAGAAGGAAACGGTCATGGCCCGGGGATCTTGGGCGGCATCTGTATGGATCATGTTTGTGTTCGCCGTGTGCACAGGTATGTGTGCTGCCGTATTACTCTACCACTGCACGCTAAACGTTACTGCTAGTTACACAAGGACACGCACATTCTGAGCAAGCAACACTGTTTATCAAGTCACTAGCGGCACGTTTTGAAAAGAAGGCGTAGACGTAGGGAACTTTATTGGTCTGAACCATTCATTTTTTTAAACCAGGGAAACGCCCATATAGAAACAGTACTAACAAATTAAACGGGCTAATTCCATCATTGATAAGCTCTGTTATTTCTTTGCAACAGTTTCGCTCGTAAGTGCGCCTGTACGCTCGAATACTCTATACTGGTGATAAGAGCTGTTGTTAATGCGATACAATTGTATCGAGGTTGTTTATGTCAAATGTATATATTGTTTAGAGTCCGGTACACAGTCACCGGAAGGTACTTACTCCGGCCCCGAGCGTGCGGGGTTTAATGATAACACGTACAGCAAGTTTTAAAATAGGTAGATTGATAGGGTGGCCCAACGCTGGTCAGTTGGTTTAGTCTGGGGGATTTGGGTTGTTTTGCAAGTTTTTAGTAAAGGCATTGCATAAATTCTGCGATCTCAAAATCGTACCAGACAACATTTGAATGAAAATGACAACATGCTGTTCGTAGAACAGATAGAGGTTGCCCTGGGCTCCAGAGTCTCACCAGAAGCAGCTGCAATGAGAACAATGCTAGACCAGAACATACTATTATTCACAGATACGATCGTTACAGGGTGGGTGGGTGTTTGGGGGTTTAACGTCCTTTTCCACCACATAAGGGTGATATCAAAGACGGGGCAACGAGAAAAAAGGCCAGCACAAATATCTGGCCCCAGCCGGCGGAAGATCGTTACAGACTTGACAAACGTTCCATACTTTGTACACGCTATCTATGTTTATTAATTTTTACTTTAATTCTGTCAGTGGCCCCCACACAAAACTGTTTCTTAAACGGAAGTACGTACAGGCACTTGAAAGTGAAACGCTATGTCTTTTCATCACCAGTGAGAAGTGCGATGATCTGGCACTGAAGGTATGCAACCAGCTGTCACAGAGCTTGGCAGTTTAATCAGTCAATAACACCTGCAAAAGAAAGTTTTATCAATAGGAAAACCGTAAGTACAGGCTTTCCAAAGTGCGTATTTTCATCAGTAGTGACGGCCTGACGAAATTATACAACCAATTAACATGCAGCGTGGCCTTTTAAAATGTAATCAGTCGAAACCATTTTCAAGAGAAAGTTTTGTAATCAGGAAAAGAAAGCTCTCATAGCAGCAATATCGCCTATGTTCAGCGGACACGCAGCATACTTCACCACAACGTTCCACAAACTAGTAGATAGACACACATATCTGCTACTTAAGTATATTTTTTAAAATCTGATCAAAATCATCTCTCTTCCCCTTTCCTCAGTTCTTTTTTTCCTGCCTTTTCTTCAGGAATGATTGGATGATAATGTCGTCTATAATCGTTTGTCTCTTCCCTTCGTGTGCCATCATGTGTTGGCCAGGGAATAGTGTCTCGATCTCGCACTTGGCGTCTTTTGTCGTGTAGTGCAAGTGTTCCCTGAGTGTACTACTCAGTTCCTTGACTCCTAGGTCCAGGGTGATATGTGGTCACCGTGACCAGTCCATGGGGCTGTTCTCTCCCCCTCCCCCCCCCCCTTTTTCTTTCAGTAACTCGACCAGCCCGGGGTCTGCTTGTTGTGTTTCAGTATGCCCTGTGTGTGTGTGTGTGTGTGCGTGTGTGCGTGCGTGCGTGTGTCAAGGACAGACAGTTAGAGAGACCTGTGCGTCTATGTTCTCATCCTTGGAAAATAAAGTTTCAGTCAGTCAGTCAGTTCTTTGTCCTTGTGGCCTCTCTCTTTTGGTTTGGCGTGGAAGAGTGTGATTTACCAGCCCTCTAGATCTTCCAGATTTAATGTGAAAATTATTTCAGTCAGAGAAGTCACAACACCAACAGGCAAATTTCAAGACATAAACAAGCATCCTCTGTGTAACGCGTTATGCAGTTGAACAAAATGTCACGTGACGTGAACCCGGACATCAAATCTGCGGGGGTCATGGATAAATTTCAATAACATTTTCTAAAGAATCACCAGAAAAAGCCGGTGCTTTTGACCGGTGTGTAACGATTTTTTTTCCTCTAAGGAACCGTACTAGTAGTAGAAGGTGAAGTGTTAGATTTATGGGTATTAACTAGTCCGCTTTAAATGTGTGTGCGAGTTAGGATGTTAGTCTGAGTGTGTCGATCCATGGAACTCCGGTTATAGATTTAAGATTCAAGATTTTATTTTCGTTTTTCCCCTTTTTAGGTACGGAGGGTTAAAAAAAAGGAGGGGGGGGGGTAAATTTCACTTGGAGTTGATCTTACTGTCGCAGACAAAAACAAAACAACACAAGAGGAGTTCACTTCTGCATGCTCAGTGACTGACCCCAATTAAACTGCACCGGGTTTTCTTAGAAACGACAGACGTGCCCTATCCTATCTATTAGTAAGCCGTTTGATTTGTCTTATCATGGAGAGAGTTTTTGTTGTATTGAATTAGGTGCGCAAGTTCTACACTACACAACGTGTAAGGAGTACATCGTTGAAGGAGAAACGTTAACCTGTCTCTGTCTGGGAGGCTGCGCAAACGGCGCGACACCAACACGCACGTGGCCACGTCACTCTGACACAAACCGTCTGGAGAAAACGAACATTACCAGAGACAACAATGGACAGAACTTCACTTGTCAGAAAGTCTGTGGCACTCAGACTACAGAAATTATTTACACACTTCGAGTGGCCTGTGAGTTTTTCTGTTTATTATGATCTCTCTATCTCTCTGTGCGTGCGTGCGTGCGTGTGTGTGTGTGTGTGTGTGTGTGTGTGTGTGTGTGTGTGTGTGTGTGTGTGTGTGTGTGTGTGTGTTATAAACAAACAGAAAGTGAACTCATCATCTTCATTCATTCCCATGCTCATACTCCTTGTTCTTCCCCAGACGGTCCTGATAAAGACAGCGCTAAGATCACTGGACCATCACTCTTCATTACAAACGGAACTCTCTCCATGACACTGACGTGTGAAACATCAACCAACCCTACTCCTTACTACAGTTGGAGCGGCGTCATCTGTGACAACGGGATCAGTGACAACACGTGTATCTATACCCCGCCCATACAGGATGACGGGAAACGGGTCACGTGTGAAGTGACAAACCCTGAAAATAGTCAAGTGGGACCAGTGTCTGTGGAGTTCAATATCAACCTCTGGTGTAGGTCTCTCTGTCTCTCTGAATGCTCCACCTTCTCCCACTGCAAAAGCAATTACTTTTGATTGAATGTGTATCACAAATAGAGTCTACACTTTTTCAAACAGAAACTCCCCATTATTTGATTATTTACATGCTTATGCACCCAGCCCCGACTCTCAGAACATATTAACGCTCAGCTGTATTGAATTAGGTGCGCAAGATCTACCCTTCACATCGTGTATAGATCTACCCTTCACATCAGTTGGTATGGTTCGCCCGTTAGGGGGTGCAAATGTATACCAGTCAATTCCGGCAATATTTCACATAAAGTAAAGTCGTAAAACGAAGTCAGCGGCCACGTGATTTCACCTCGCTAGACCCCGGCGTACATTTGCACCCCCTCCCGCGTTGCGGGGATACAGTTGCCCCCGTTAGTGGTCGACTGAAGTTTATTTGCCCCTCCTGTGCATGACTGGTATATATTTGCATCCCCTAATGGGCGAACTATACCAGCTGAGCCATATTAACCATTCCTGTGCTAAATCGACCTTTACAAAATCAGGTTATCATTTTCTGCAGTGGCTGCGCGGATGTGTGAATTCATAATGGAAAGAATGTCTGGCATATGCAATGCTCTCCAATGTGATCTTATTGCAGACCCTCCTCAGACTCCACCAACAATTTCAAGCCACACCCCGGGTCAGATCCTGAAAAACGGTGACACCCTGACTTGCACTGTGACCGGCGGGAAGCCACTGGTAACAAATATAACCTTCATATGCACGAACCCAGAACACCGAGATGAAGAGGACTTTCGCAATGGGATTTCCGTGTCCAGCTCTCTAACCATTAACACATCAGGAAAAGCCTCCACTGGAAATATGACTTGCAGCTGCACAGCAAGATGGTCCCCGCAGCCCGACTTCTATTCGGTTAGGGCAACCGAGGGAAGCTTCCGGGTTGATTGTAAGTTGAAAACTGCATGGTCGAGCACTAGAAATCGGCACTAACTTAACATTACGAAATCCATAACACATTTCAACTTACAATGATGTTTTAGAAAGGCAATTGCATTGGTCTGTTGGCATATGTTTGTGGGTTTTGTTTGTTTGTTTGTTTGTTTCATGTTGTTGTTGTTTTTGTTGTTTTCAGATCCTCCATTTATTGACCATTTCACCGTTTATGGACAATCGAAGATTGTGAGTTTCCCGGAGAGTAAACAAACGAACATTACGATGACATGCTACGCAAGAGGACATCCTACCCCTCGGATGTTCTTGGTAAAACGTACAGGGGACGACCTGAAAGTTCTACTTGGACAGGAGACTGACAACAGGTTGGGAAGAGTTCTTACGTACACAACTTCAGGAATGGCCGGGGAAGACATGGGCCTGTACACTTGTTTCGCCGTCAATGGTGTTGAGCCACAAGACAAGACAGAAATCCAAGTAAACGTCCAGTGTATGTATTGATGTTACTATTTGTTTTTAAACGCCTGCATTTACAACAGCCTGCCTACTAAAGAAATCGGTAAAAACCCACCACCATCAACAAAACATGAAACTACAGAATAATAAACCAGTTGTTTCTAGTCTTGAAGGTTTATTTGTAGAACACGTCAGTGATGTTATCTACAAATGTTATTTGTAAGAAATAACAAAGTCAAAAACAAAACTCATTGTGTTAATAAGACTCGTGATCGTTAAAAGTAATAACAGAATAAGTGCCCGGTTCCTGAGTTTTTTACTTGCTCAAACACGTTTTTATGACAACCCCAAATTCAAGTGTGTGTGTGTGTGTGTGTGTGTGTGTGTGTGTGTGTGTGTGTGTGAGAGAGAGAGAGAGAGAGAGAGAGAGCAACAGCAGCAGCAGCAACAACAACAAGGTTTCTGAACATAAGTGTTATACTATAGTGGTACTTATTATATTGCCCGTCCTAGGTTCACCGCAGCCATCTGTGCACGGGTTTCCAAACAGTCGAGAAAATCATCCAGAACTCACGAAAATGGGACTGTCATTTGATCTGCTGGCGTATCCTACCCCAGATGTGTTCCTGCTCTACAAGTACAAGTCCCAAAATGATGTCACTGGCACAAAAGTTTCCTCGGACATTCTGCAGGTCATGTGTGCAAAAACAACCAACTCAAGCCCTCTGGTCACTTGTGACGTCACACCTAAAACTGTTTCAGAAGAGGATACTGGGGTGTATCTTTTGGATTTATCGAATGGATTCGGACATTTCAAATACTTCTTTGACGTGGAAAGTCAAGGTTCTCTCTCTCTCTCTCTCTCTCTCTCTCTCTCTCTCTCTCTCTGTGTGTGTGTGTGTGTGTGTGTGTGTGTGTGTGTGTGTGTGTGTGTGTGTGTGTGTGAGAGAGAGAAAGAGAGATCGCAACAACTTCTTCGATTCCCCGGGCATCATTTATTCTTTCTCTGCATGCTCAAGACTGACATATGCAAGGGCAAATTTACAACCAGGATAATTATTAGTCAGTCAGATCAGGAGGTGACCCGTAACTCAAATCGGAAATCAGCTGGTAGGCATTCACTTCCCTCTTGACTTGGTTTTGCTAATGACGGCTAGACAAACACAATAGTTGTTTTCTTTATTTGGTTCCCATTTTCATGATGTTCCAGCGATAACGGACGAATTTACTTCAAGTCCAACTGCGGCCATTGTCGGTGGAGCTATCGGCGGAACGTTTTGCTTGGGGATTATTGTCATCGCGGCCGTAGTCGTATGGAGAAAGAAATGTAACTCTCTCTCTCTCTCTCTCTCTCTCTCTTAAGGTTCTTTATAACCCACGTTGTTTTACAAACTGGTACATTGTTTTGTTGTTGTTCTTTGGTGTAGTTAGTACTTCTGTTGAAGTAGGTGCATTAATTTCCAACTTTTCTCAAGCCATCACTGTTTTTGCCTATCGAAAGACGTCTTTTGAAAATTAAGGTTTCCTGTGTGATGCGTTTCATGACGGCCGGAACTAGGTCAATTTCTTTTTTGGGAAATTGGGGATGGGGCGTGGGTTATGTAATATTATGCGTTATAGCAGTCACTGAAATCAGATTATGAACTGAAAACATTAACATTTGTTTAGATCGTAGGTACGAAAGGCCGCAACCAAGAGATCGAAGTTCAAGTCCATACACGGATTTGCAACAGCCACAAAACCGAGGCCAACTGCCGTCAGTTAGGTACAACAACCAAGAAGAAAACGTCATGCATCTGCAGCCGTCAGTCAACTATGCTAACACTGAAGCACGGCCAGACCTTTCAGAGTCTCCAGAAGTTGGCAGTTACGTGAATGTGGAGCCGATTACAAATACGTATGAACCAGTACAGCCCAGGCCGGAGACAACACCAAACGTCTACCATGCACTGCGCACGTCTTAAATGAACAGACATCTAATTAATAATAAAGTCAATCGTACATCACTATGAGTATTAGTGTATCTCTTCTTCTTCTTCTTCTGCGTTCCATCTGGCCGTCAAATTCGCAGTCCTGACATGGCAATGAACTGCTCCGTCTTTTGTAGGTCGTCGCTGTTCCCCCAGAGTTAGTCGTGAAGGCTGGTGTCGATGGGCCAGATTTCACGGCGAAGCTGCTCGAGGTGTGGGCAGGTTTGTAGGATGTGGTCTGGAGTCTCCTCTTCAGCACCACACTGGCATGATGCTGTGTCCACGAGGCCCATCTTCTTCATATGTTTTCGGAGTGTATCTCTAAAGCACTAGCTTCCATCGGGGACGGATCCCCACATACAGGGATGCATACAATCTAACTCGAAGCAGAAGGTCGACCACAGCTTAATCGTACCGGTTCCATTGTTCGTGGAACTGGTTCGTAAACCAGACTTCGTCATTGTAATTACTAGGGTCTTTGTGTAGGTACTGCATGATAACAGCCATTCCAATGTACGTCAGCCAGTTTAATCGCACATGACACGCGAAGCAATAGTCTGGCAGATCAGAGCATAGTATTTCAAGTAGCTGCCATTATGAGTTTGCCTGTTCATTTCTTTGTTTTATTTTATTTTTTTGTCACTATGGCTCAGTTGGTATAGTTCGCCCGTCAGGACGTGCAAATGTACACCAATCAATTCCGTCGATATTTCGGCATTTAACAGTCGTCCACTAACGGGGGTGACTGTATCCCCGCAACGCGTGAGGGGGTGCAAATGTATTCCGGGGTCTGGCGAGGTGAAGGCACATGGCCGCTGACTTCGTTCTACGAATTTACTGTATGAGAAATATGGACGGAATTGACTGGTGTACATTTGCACCCCCCCCCCCCCCCCCAACGGGCAAACTATACCAACTGAGCGTTACTATGAATGTTTGTGGTGCCTTTTTTGCATCACATTCTCAACCGACAAGAATGGTGCCATCTTTTCCAGTTGCTGTTTCATCAGATTCTCTGCCAAAAGTGACTATTCGACTGGTACACGAACAAGTAGAACTTTTCCGAGATCTGCACCCCTTGCTACAAATGAATCTGCTCCATCCTACCTTTCTGACATGATCCAACTCGACACTCTATCACGCTCCGTCCAGTCTTCAGCTAACACTTTTACTCTCAGAAATCACCGCACTAGACTTTCTACTGTTGGCACCAGAGCATTCTCCTACGCTGGTCATCTAGCTCGGAATTCCCTCCCTCGTTTACTCTGCCCTCCCTATTTTACTCTGCCCTCCCTTGTTTACTCTACCCTCCCTCGTTTACTCTGCCCTCCCTTGTTTACTCTGCCCTCGCTCGTTTACTCTGCCCTCCCTAGTTTACTCTACCCTCCCTCGTTAACTCTGCCCTCCCTCGTATACTCTGCCCTCCCTAGAGTACTCTGCCCTCCCTAGTTTACTCTGCCCTCCCTTGTTTACTCTGCCCTCCCTCGTTTACTCTGCTCTCCCTAGTTTACTCTGCCCTCCCTAGTTTACTCTGCCCTAGCTCGTTTACTCTGCCCTCCCTTGTTTACTCTGCCGTCCCTAGTTTACTCTGCCCTCGCTCGTTTACTCTGCCCTCCCTTGTTTACTCTGCCCTCCCTAGTTTACTCTGCCCTAGCTCGTTTACTCTGCCCTCCCTTGTTTACTCTGCCCTCCCTTGTTTACTTTGCCCTCCCTAGTTTACTCTGCCCTCGCTCGTTTACTCTGCCCTCCCTAGTTTACTCTGCCCTCCCTAGTTTAGTCTGCCCTCCCTAGTTTAGTCTGCCCTCCCTAGTTTAGTCTGCCCTCTCTAGTTTACTCTGCCCTCACTTGTTTACTCTGCCCTCGCTCGTTTACTCTGCCATCCCTCGTTTACTCTGCCCTCCCTCGTTTACTCTGCCATTCACCCTCCCTTGAAACTTTCAAGAAACATGTGAAAACCCATCTAACCGTTTGCTTCACACGTGTGTGTGTGTGTGTGTGTGTGTGTGTGTGTGTGTGTGTGTGTGTGTGTGTGTGTAGGCCCTGCCTTATGGCTCTGTATTTATTTGTATATATATATATTTCTTCCTTTTCACTTGTTGTTCTATTTTTAAGCTGTTATTTATGTATAGGTTACAGCGCTATATACGTTTTTATCATCATTATTATTATCATCTGTCTATACACGGATTTATTTGCTCTTATCAGCACCGCTTACCTCCTTTAAAAATGCATAAGCCTTGGCCAAATGAATGCATTACATAATGTATGTGCATACTCTTTTTCGTGTTTTCGGTCAATAAAATTTTGGTATAAAAGCACAAACTGTCTCTCTTTTCCTCTGTCTTTCTGTCTGTCTGTCTGCCTCTGTCTGTCTGTCTGTCTGTCTGTCTCTGACTATGCTGTAGAGGTATGAAAAAATGCACTGATGTGTGTGTGTGTGTGTGTGTGTGTGTGTGTGTGTGTGTGTGTGTGTGTGTGTGTGTGTGAGTTGCTCTCCGCCATAACAGTAGCTGTGGTATCATGCCAGCGCGCCGTTCGTGTTGCAGATCATCAGCACGCCTATCTTCTACTATTATCATGATATTCAACACTTGCAAGGCAAACCTTCCACACAACTTTACACTCCTGTAGACGTTGTGAGACACAATATAATAGTGATTTAGTTTTAAGCTAGCGTATGGCTACGTCTAACTCTGAACTTGGTATGTGTGAATGCTGAAAACGTTCCAAATCGACCACGACTTTATTACATAATTATGAGGTATAACTATATTAATGGAAACTGAAAGCCCGACGTGGAGAGAAATAAAGAGCATTGCTACCACTCAACGAAGTTATGCACTAATACTATGCACGTTATCATTTGCTAATCTTTCAAAGAAAAATGATAAAACGCGAAAAGCTTATCAGTGTGCGTTGACTCATCGGTGACAAACGGATTATTCAGAGCTTGAAATATGACTCGTGAAATAGGACTTTCGACTTGTTCCTGAAGGGATGGCTATGAATATTTGTATCACACAGGTCTTACACACACACACACACACACACACACACACACACACACACACACACACACACACACACACACACACACACACACACGCACAGACACACACACACACACACAAACAAACAAACAAACACACAGACACACACAGACACACACACACACACACACACACACACACACACACACACACACACACACTATACCAAACAAAGCCACCTATCCGCCTTTTTCAAGTACACCGGATGAGATATGGTCCCGTGTCAAACTAGCTTTTACCAGGCTCTGTGTCAAGTCAACAAAACTGTCTTCCTCAACCTTTGTCCACTTGTATTTTGCTACACAGTTGCCATTTGACATCCTCGTTCCATTTAGTGGTGGTTACATTAGACTGGAGAGAGAGAGAGGGGGAGAGAGAGATGGCAATATAGTTGTGTATGGTCGCGTAACCGCATGTTAATGCATTATTTTAAATCAGGAGACTGTACAGACTTGAATAATGCAATGTACACAAGATTTTGTGGTCATTCATGCAGAAAAATAATTCACATATATACCCATGAGTTTTGTATCAAAAGTCAAAAGCCGCAATTTTTATGTGTACACAATGTGCACACTCTTCACGAGATTTACAGGTTAGGTGTGTGTTGTTGTTGTTGTTGTTGTTTTTGTTGTTGTTGTTGTGTGTGTGTGTGTGTGTGTGTATGTGTGTGTGTGTGTGTGTGTGTGTGTGTGTGTGTGTGTGTGTGTGTGTTTAAGGGGGTCCTGTATGCTGTATGGTGGCGGTGTAGGAGTAGGGGGTGGGGGACGGTGTGTGGTTGGGTGGGAGTTGGGAGGGGGGGGGGGTGTCCTAACTAGGAAGGATAGTGACAAACAGGGTTTGGGTTTCAAACAGTATATTCTGGGAGAGTATTACGATTTTTTTTTCTGGTTTTCTAACGTGGTTGTGTTTCTTTTTCCCCTTCAAGGTAAACTGAGAAACACACAGGACGTCCTCACTGAAAAATTCAGCACGCCAAGCAACCGCTGACCCGAGTCGGCACGATACTTGATGTTGTGCGGGCGAAATGCAAAATCACCATTCTTAGCCACTGGGTGCATTTAAAAAAAAATCCTGTTCAAGGACAGAGCTCCCCACCATACACTGGTCTCGTCGGAGCGTTTTTCAAGTGCGATATTTATTTCCCTGTATACAGAATGGCGTCGTTGTTCTAGTTAAAGTACATCCTCCACCCCCACCCCCCTTCCCAAGCTCCACTCGCCCACCCCCATCCCCCCACTTCCTTCACCCTTAACCAGCCTTGTGTGTGTGTGTGTGTGTGTGTGTGTGTGTGTGTGTGTGTGTGTGTGTGTGTGTGTTACAGGAACGCTTTGGTGATACGGGCAGAATAGATTGGGTTTTCCAATGTAATTCAATGGGTATCAGTTTCGACATCTCCGCGAGCCACCCAGTTAAGGGTTTCGGGCCTTTTGGGGACGATGACTGTGCTTCCTCGTATGAACCACAGATGAGCAGGGATCTCTCATAGTGTGCGTCACGGTGTGGTGTGTGTGTATGTGTGTGTGTGTGTGTGTGTGTGTGTGTGTGTGTGGAGAGAGAGAGAGAGAGAGAGAGAGAGAGAGAATTACAGACCCATACGCTTAAGTCAAACACACTTAAGTCGAACTTCGGATACGTCGAAGCAAAAAGTTTTTCCCGGCAAAGCTTGCTCTTTGTATGACTAAATTTTCCACAGATAAGTCGAACGAGTACTCAAAAACGGATAAGTCAAAACTCGGTTATGTCAAACGGAATCTGCAATTTTAGCCTCGGATAAGTCGTACCAGTCGCTGGCACGGGAATTTCTTTTTGTCCTTCTGATGCATCAGCGCCAAAACACGGCTTGCACAGAGATTTAACACTTTCCCTGCAAGTACAGGTTGACAGGTGTTATGTGTCCTGCGGGCCTTAGGGCTGGTTACTTGGGTGGTAGAACACGAAATTGGCGAGAAACACGTGCAAGAACAGAGCTAGGCGTGAGATCTGACCCTGTGCCCCTGATCTGTGAGGTTTTCTGTCGCCAGTGTTAAGGTGATTTGCCGTCGGTTTCGGAGGGTAAGCAGTGAGTTATTCCTGGTGTGTGAAATGTGTGTGTGTGTGTGTGTGAGAGAGAGAGAGAGAGAGAGTTTGCCGGTTGGTGCCGTTAGAGTTGGATCTTTCTGCTATTTGACTGCGTGTGTTTATATGACGTTGCACTAGAATTTATTTAGCACATGCGATCATATGACTGCGAACGCGCGCACGCACGCACGCACACACACACACACACACACACACACACACACACACACACACACACACACACACACACACACACGCACACACACACACACACACACACGCGCACAGATAACGCTGCTGATCTTACAAGCAGAATAAGAGTCAGTGAAAGTAGAAAAGAAGAAGAAAACATAAGCTGGAAACCTATCACCGTTTGGTGCCAGACAGCTTTCATGTCAGAACGAAACAGCCATCAGAAGAACTTGGCTTTCTAATTCCTCTGCATTGCATGTGTGACTATGGTAAGACCAAGCCAATACTTTGAACTCAAAGTGAACTCAAAGTGAACAAAATAGCTACGGAGATTCGATGACATGGCAGCTTACACGAGCGTATTGAATATAACAAATCCTAGCAGTAAGGCTCAGTATAGTTCGCACCCCAGGGCCGTACTGGGCAAACTATTCAAACGCATCCACACTCGTTTAGTAGAGTTCGCCTGCTTATATTGATTTAGGGTTGGGGTTACCTTGTGGTAACTGATGGAGCCATCGCTATGTTGTTCAGACGGTCGCAGTGCAGGTGCAAATGACACAAGGGGGCGAACTATACCAACGCAGCAGCAGTAAGTTCATGTTGTCCAGGGAAAGTAAATTTCAGTTTCCAAATCGAATCAGGGGGTGAAAAGGTGCAACTCGCTTAACTCGAAGTTAGAGTCGAAATTCGACCTTATCCGTCGTTACGGATAAGTCAAACTTTGGATACGTCGAACAAAAATCCATTTCCCCTGCGAATTCGACTTAAGCGTGTTCGACTGTACTGCTCGTAACATTGTGACCCGGGCCAGTCCTCAACACGTAGATGTTTTTTTTTTGTTTTTTTTTTTTTTGTGCTGCCCCAACTCTTTGCCAGCTCCAGTGGTGTTCCTCCCAGGTCATGGGTGGAACCCACGGAGGACTCGGAAGCTGGGACCATTTTTTTTTTTATTATGCATGATGATGGAGATGAGGGTGATAGATGATGCTATGGAGGTCCATGTGGTTTGGGACAGGGCCGCATTCCGCGCTTCCTGTCATAAATATCCCGGCATTAATCAGGCCCGGGAACTGCGGTGCCGGCCGTGTAATCATCCACATCATAAGACGTGTCATACTAAGGGAAGCACCCCCAAAGTCGCACCCGTGAAGTGGGTGTGTGTATATTCCTGTTTAATGCTTAAGGAGACAAGCCATGGATTTAACTCAAGAAAAATAAAGAGCACAGCGGTTATTTCCCTTGAATGACAGCACTCAATAACACTACGGGACAAAACCGGAGAAAATTGTTCAAAATGTTTGTTAGCTAAGACGTCACAAAAACACATTATGTGAAAGAAAGTGCTCATAGGCAGTAATCATGTCTCTGCCAATGCATATGCAGCAAAGTATCGTCACGCAATGGCTATTTTAATAGAACGATGTCTTTCAGAACAGTTACACGCAAAAGGACTTTAATTAACTGATTCTGTCCCAGAGCCCCAGGCAGCCTGCTGCTTTCACTGCCAAGGCCTGCAGAGGTCAGCAGTACAGTGACTAAAGTCACTACAGAAAAAAGCTCTACAGTTCCTACATTTCTCAAACGAGGCCCATAATATTCGGATATGGTTAAAAAAAAAAAAAACTTTTCTTTACTGTGTTTTTAATTTGATGTTGATTGTATGTGTGTTTTGTTTATTTTAGCAGCTGGTTTTTGAAAAAAAAATGAATTTTTGCACACACATAAACACACACACCACAAAACACACTGAGGCACGGCCAGCCAGAAATGACTTGCAACTTGCAGGTCAAGGCAGTCTCTCTCAGTAAAACGTTGATATGGACACAAAAGAGGTTACTGGGCGGACCCCCACTCTCTCTCGTCTTTCATTTTCTGGGGCGGCATTATGGAATAGTCTTCTAGCGCATGTTAAACACGCATGCTCTGTCCAAACTTCCAAACAGCTCTTCTTCAAATATCTTATGTCACACGATGTTTAATCGTCCCACAGTTTATTTTCGCCCATTCCTACATGTGTTGACATAATTGGTATGTTATTCACGTTCTTTATTAGTGTGTAGTTTCTTTTAACTATCGATTCATTGGGTATTTCCGTTTTGTTCCTGTTGCTGTACATAGCCCAGACTCTGTGTGTGTGTGTGTGTGTGTGTGTGTGTGTGTGTTTGTGTGTGTGTGTGTGTGTGTGTGTGTGTGTGTGTGTGTGTGTGTGTGTGTGTGTGTGTGTGTGTGTTTGATTTAGATAGACATTACTAGAATAGATACTGCTAGAATTAGCAACGGCATGTATGAAAATAGGCTGTTTTACGCTAATTACCTCTACCGTTGAAAAATAAAGTTTTCTTGATTTTCTCTCTCTCTCTCTCTCTCTCTCTCTCTCTCTCTCTCTCTCTCACACACACACACACACACACACGCGCGCGCCGCAATTATCACAGTTGTGTGCACATAGTGGATAATACGGACACTACTGCGAAAAGTCAGACCTGCAAAGAGAAACCTTACGCATTCGTGTGTACACATTCATACCTTAACTAAGTGAAATGAACTGATACTACACATTTGGGCTAGCATGTCGGAGTACGCGTCCGTCTGTCTAACAGGCACACCAGAAGGGAAAAAAAGAGTGCGCTGCGTGCGGTTGCCAAGGAGGATTTGTTTCCGTCAGTGGGGGTGCTAGTCGTCTGGGCTACATGTCAATTAAACGTCAAAAGAAAAAATTAATAAAAACCTACCACCAACACAACCAGTAATGGTAGTCAAAACATAAGACTACAGAATAATAAACCCGTTGTTTCTAGTCTTGAAGCTTTATTTGTAGAACACGTCAGTGATTTTATCTACAGATGTTATTTATAAGAAATAACAAAGACAAACACAAAACAAAAAAAACATTGTGTTAATAAGACTCGTCATCGGTAAAAGTAATAACAGAATAAGTGCCCGGTTCCTGATTTTCAGCTTGCTCAACACCTTTTTATGACGCGCGCGTGTGTGTGTGTGTGTGTGTGTGTGTGTGTGTGTGTGTGTGTGTGTGTGTGTGTGTGCGCGTGCGTGCGTGCGTGCGTGCGTGTGTGCGTGTGTGTGTGTGTGTGTGTGATATAAATCAACAAGCTTTACAAGTTTATAATTGACAGAAATGTTTCTGCGTTGAGCTTTTTGATGATAAAAACAATTTGAGGAGAACGTGTACTTTTTTTAAATCACAAATGTGAACTAGAAAAAAACATCGTTCACTGTTATTCGATCACAAATTGTACAGACTGCAACAAAAGTACACAAGAAGAAAACAAATATATAAGTGCGCCACTTCAAGCTAAAACTCATTCTAAAAAAGAAAGAATATTGTACATACAAACAAAGGAACAATCAACACCTATAACCACACCACACACACAAAGAGCAAAGAAAAATCCAAACAATGATTGTATTTTGTCATCTTAGCCAAATAGCTTTTTTCGCTGAGCATTTCACGGGGTCTTGTTGGCAGGCACATACAAAGCAGGTGCTCTAGATCTAGTTAGTCAACTACCTCACTGGCAGGCAAGATAAAGTGCTTTAGCTTAAAACTGTTGATACTGCATACCAAAACCAACACCGGTAACCAAAAGTGGGTATAAACAGTAGCAAAATCAGGCACGTAAAGTATCACTTCGCAGGTATATGATTGTATTCGTATAAATTATTCAAGGCAATTAATTATATGGACATGAATATGAAACCGATTGCTTTATACACGATAGAAAAGTTGGATTTTTATGATTATTCTTTGAGATCTTTAGGAAGTTCTGGTGTATAAGGGACTATAAAACTTCAAAGGCCTCCGTTTCTTTGCATACCGATATTTCATCTTTTATACACAGCCTTTCTCCGGGGCTCAAGGGCATCTCTACAATTGGATTGAAACAACATTTAGGAGTACCATGGGACTTTCTTCATCTACCAATATTATCGCAGCGACTGGCAAATTCATTAAGACAAAACAAAGTCTTTGGTTATAATATTATACATGACCTACATGGCACCGGGAAAAGTAGTAGTAGGCCTACATAGTATATTGAAATGTTCATGCAATAAACTGGATTTGGTAAATAATTGTAGGAGCACATTAAACTGCCACTTAAGGTACAGCAAATTTAATCCTCTTGTCGGAAATCTTTGTGGTGACTATGATACTGCCACAATGTATATGAAACAAAAACAAATAAAAACTAAAATCCTTTAGCGTATATTTCATTGAAAAGCATAACCGCAAAGATAACAAACTGGATGAATTCATCGTTCGATTATGTATGATAAAAAAAATTATTTGATTTTCGTAAGTGACATTGTTTCCTCCGATAATCAAACATATGTACAGCGTCATTTAGAAACCGACGTCTACAAAAAGTATGCATACATTACAGAGATCTCAAATAC
>JACVVK020000058.1:695000-782500 GCA_018292915.2 Batillaria attramentaria
ATTCTGCAATAACCCGAGCAGAGCCCATCGTATCTTACAAACATACTTAAAGTATGTTATTAGTTGACAAACCACCAGGGAAAGCAAAGCCGACAAAAGAAACAGACCAGGAAAACAACATCAAGGCGAAGCATCTTTAATAGAATAATTATGTCAAACAACTTGTGTAGACTACAAAGAACAAAGGGGGCACAGGCATTGCAGCTGTCAACAGAAACAATACACATAAGCTTATATCATAATGACACTGGAATATATCGGTTCAAACAGGTTTAGTCACTTACACCCACAACACGAAATACAACTTACAATTGACTTGAAGTCCAATTGTCCGTTGATGATTGTCAATCTGTGTGTCGTTGACAAAAACGGTGTAGTTGCCCGTGTGTTCACATTGAGCAGGACCCAGTGTGTACGGTACAACCTGAGTAAAGTCCAGTTTATCCGGAACATCATTACTGGCGATTTCTACAGTTTCGTTCTTCATCATGTAGACACGTGGAGCAGGCCGGCCATAAGCACGACACCGTAACGTCACTGTCACGTGGTCTTCTTCATTCAACGTCAGGGTTTCATTGTGAGTTCCTTTCACAGTGAAATCTACGATGTAGGGTGGATCTGTAAGCAAACAGGCAATAATGTTATGTCTCAGGTTTCACTTCTGAAATTTCCTACGTTCAGTGGTTGTATGCCTGTTTCCGATTCTAAACGTGAACAAGGTGGTTCTTACATGTTGAACGCTGGGTAAAAATGAGTTATAACAACAACAACAACAACAATAATAATAATAATAATGGGTATTTAAGAGACGCCCTCCCTCCCGCAGGAGCTCAGGGCGCCTTACAGTAAACGCGCACTCACTCACACAGAAACGGAAACACACGCAACATTCCTTCACACATACAGTTCACCACAAACCACTAATGTGCAGCAGCATACACGGTCTCTGCTGCCCCCGGGGCACACACACACACACACACACACACACACACACACACACACACACACACACACACACACACACACACACACGATGATGATATGGCAACAGCTATTGGTTATGGAAGTGAAGAGGTGGGTTTTCAGATTTTGCTTGAAGGATAGTTTTGAGTCTGCATATCTGATTGATGCGGGGAGATCATTCCAGCAAGTCGGACCCTGGTGTTAAACTACGCTGACCAAAATAACTTATAGGATTAAATGCGTGGCTATTGTGGGTTCGGTTTACTTCAATTTCTAAACCGTTCTCCAATTTAGTATGAATTACACATGATTATGATTATGATGATTATTATCATTAATTACTACTACTGCTCTATATGGTGGAAAAGGACGTTAAACCCCCAAACACCCACCCACCCACTACTACTGCTGCTGCTACTACTCACACTCAGTGTAGAATGTAACATTGGTGTTGAGCGTGTAGAGATCGTCTTCTGGAGCCCAGTAACCAGAACAGTGACACGTGACACTCTCAGTTTCCTTGGTGACGTTAGTGACGTCGATAGTGAGAGAGTTGGATACTGACGTCCCTTGTGTTGTGTGTTGTTGATCCGTGTGAACGTGATCGCTACAGTAAAAGTTGACGCGATCAACAAGAGGTTTGCCGCCAGTCACTGTACAGGTCAGGTTGTCACCAGTTTTCACGATGTGACCCGGGGTGTAACCTGATATTACTGGTGCATCAAATGGGGGGTCTGAAACAGGTGAAATAAGAAAATTATCTATCAGTCGGTATGCACACACACACACACACACACACACACACACACACACACACACACACACACACACACACTGATGTTTGGAGCTTTTGATCTACCCTCCTACTTACCTAATGACAGTATTTTTGATAAATACATAGTATGGATCATGGAAATCGCTAGTTTCGTTTGAGGAGTTTTACGCTTAAGCTACATATACCCTGGGCAGCTTGAGGCTGGAAGTGCCCTGTTGTGCGTACAGGAGGCACGTTTAGCATGGCTTGCGGAGTCCGTCCAGCGTAAGCTGCATAGACATGGATCCATTTAAACGCATACGTAAAGCGCCCATGGTCTATGCAGAGTGAGGGTGGAAGTGCCCTGGAGTCATTCGGGCTGGGGACTACATCTTGCTTATTACATCTGCCATCCTAACACTTCCTAACATCACAATAAGAACTCATCAATGGTGGTTTTATCGCAGAGGACATTGGTAATATTATTGGTAGTTAGCAATACAGTTCTCGTAACTATGAAAGACCTACACAAGAGGCTGACATTGAACTCGACAGACACTGGTCCCACTTGACTATTTTCAGGGTTTGTCACTTCACATGTGGCCCGTTTCCCGTCATCCTGTATGGACGGTGTATAAATGCATGTGCTGTTACTGTTCCCGTTGCCACAGATGACGCCGCTCCAACTGTAGTAAGGAGTAGGGTTGGTTGATGTTTCACACGTTAGTGTCATAGAGAGGGTTCCGTTTGTAATGAAGGGCGATCGTCCAGTGACGTTAGTGCTGGCTGCATCAGGGCCGTCTGGGGGAGAACAAGGAGTATGAGCATGTGAATGAATGAAGACGATGAGTTTATTTTCTTTTTGTTTATAATGCTCACACACACACACACACACACACACACACACACACACGGGGGGGGGGGGGGGGGGGGTCACGTCCTTTTCCACCACATACGGGTGATATCAAGGACGGAGCAACGAGGAAAAAGGCAGCACAAATATTTGGCCCCAGCCGGGATACGAACTCACGACCCGAGCATTAGAAGTCCAACGCTCTACCATTCGCCCACCCCGGCTCCTCACAGAGAGAGAGAGAGAGAGAGAGAGAGAGAGAGAGAGAGAGATCATAATAATAAACAGAAAAACTCACAGGCCACTCGAAGTGTGTAGATAATTTCTGTAGTCTGAGTGCCACAGACTTTCTGACAAGTGAAGTTCTGTCCATGGTTGTCTCTGGTAATGTTCGTTTTCTCCAGACTTTGTGTGTCAGAGTGACCTGGCCACGTGCGTGTTGGTGTCGCGCCGTTTAGGCAGCCTCCCAGACAGAGACAGGTTAACGTTTCTCCTTCAACGATGTACTCCTTACACGTTGTGAAGGGTAGATCTTGTGCACCTAATTCAATACAACAAAAAGCTATTATATGCGAGAAAAAACCGGGGCAGTTTTGTTCTTCTTTCTGTGTATAGAAATCGACAGTGTCTGTCCGTGCGTGCGATATTAAACCGAACTTTTTGGGTGTACCCAGGGGAACGCCGGGCTCGCTCTCGGGGAAAAGTAAATTGGAAAATCGGAGCTTAACGTCGTCTAGCACCACGTATCGCTAAACAGGGAGGCCAAAAAACACAATTCAGAGTTCTCACATCACGATCAAAATTACCGGCTGTACTCATGGAGAAACCGGAAACATTACTGCGGGAATAATCGGAAAATCAGAGTTTAACGTCCTTTTCCACCACGAATGGGAAACCAGAAAACACGAACTAGACTGATCATATCATCAGCCCTGGATGTACTCATGGGTACCCCCAAAACAATCTGTTGGAAAAAAAACAAACAAAAGCAAAAAAGGGAAAAATTTGAGTGTAACGTCCTTTTTTAACCAAGTATCGCAAACAGGGAGACCAAAAAACACTTACTACACATAATTATCACATCGTCAGCCCGAGCGATGCCGGGTATATCAGCTAGTTCTTAATAAACTCTAGCAAACTCGTCAAGAAACCTTTCACAAAACAATGCATTGTTTCACGTGCTAATGCACTCGAACTCTGCAGTTCAACACAGTTTTAGCTTGTTGTGTGTGTGTGTGTTTTACCGTGCTCACGTGCAAATTACGATGTGAGCAACGCTTGAAGTGCACGGCATTGGTGTGCTTTGCGAAACCGCAAGTTCCAAACACATATTGTGGCTGCTCACTGAGACACGTCCGACATGGCAAGAAGTAAGAAAAGTGAAGCAGAAAGGTGGGAGACTGCGGGTGTTGCAAGGGCAGGGGAACCATTGTTAGCTATTGCTACTCGTTTCAAAACAACGAAAAGAGAAGTCAGTCGTCTGGTCGCTAAGCACAGACACACGGGCAGCTTTAGAGACTGAACAAGGACGGAACGCCCAAGGGTCACAAGAACCAGATAAGACAGGCTCATAGCACACCATGCCAGAGCCAAACGATTCAAGACTGCACGCTGCATCAGAGACGATCTTCAACATGCGATCGGCAGGGTACCCAGTCAGCCCAAACAACTGACTTCTTGCGGCAGACTTGCCCTCACGCCGTCCGCGAAAAACGTCCGAGCTGACTCCTCAACATCGCCAGACGAGACTTCAGTATGGAAGGAACCAGGTACACTGGAATACCCGACGTCTGAGGCAGCTGATGTGGACTGACTAAAGAAATTCTGACTGTGTTCCAACGACGGCCGTGCACAAGTACGCAGTTACCGTGGACAAGCTTTCAAGCATCGCTGCATGACTGTGTGAGACAAATAGTGTCGGGGGCTCGCGAACACGTTATGGTGTGGGCAGGTTTCTCCTACGATCATAAGATGGATCCATCCATCTAAATTATTTAGTTTTTTTCCCGCTGAAACCTCTTGCACAGCTTTAGGGTAGCGACGTCTGCTAGTACTGGAGACGCACCAGATTATTCTGGGGCAGCCTTTTAGTGCTGGTTGGACGCTGCAGCCCTCGTGGGTATCGCCGCATGCTCACCTGATGAGGGTCCCATTGACACGAAAAAATGGTCGTGGGCGGCTAAAATCACCAATTCATATGGCTTAGGCTGTACCGACCAGTTTCCTCGCGTTAGGAGGGAAATGGGGGCCCTATGAATGGTGAGATACCCTTAGATCTGTTAGGTGTTTCAGCGGTAGGATTGTAGATACCCCCACCTCCCACTGTGGCTTGTAGCCAAAGTAGGGCAAGGCAATTTTTTTCCCAATGGCATACAAAGCACATATCTCCTAGATCTAGGTAGCTGTCACGGAGGTTGGGGGGTGGATATGTTTAGAGTGTGGGGTTGTTTCAGAATTCCAACTCCTGAACTCTAGTTTATCCCGTTTCTACCGTCTTCCCCCTTTTTGTATGACGTTTAGCACGTGGGTTGCTGCAGTAGGAGTGCGTGCACGTCCAGTGTGTGGAAAGTGAGGGGTCAATGTGTGTGTGTATCTTCGTTTTCAGTGTAGTTAAAGAGTGGGGAAGGGGGGTTCGTTCATGCGTGTTTGGTGTGGATCCGCGTTATCCCCTTTTTTCCCGTGCGCTTGGTGAACGCGTGAGCCGTAGAACTGAATCAGAGTTCACTTCTGCGTTTTCGGTATTTAACTGTATGTTTGTGTTATTACGGGAGCTTGCTCTGAAATTTTTCTTGGACGTCTCTACGTCGGACTAGTCAGCCACTTTTGCAGCCTAACCTTGACTGCGGTTGTCCCGTTTCGTTGCGGGTCGTGCGGTGATGGTATTTCGCCGCGGCTAGGTTTCTCCTGGCGTCTCCGTTGTCTTTCGTGATTGTCCAAGCCTTCTGTAATACGCACCGGTCGTTTTGGTATGTACTTTAACATGAATATATATATGTATTTAGTTCGTCTGGGGCTTCTACCCTCGCAGTGTAGGCTCGTAAGTTACATAAAGTTATGTTGGTTATATTCTAGTTTTTTTTTTGTTTGTTTGTTTTTTTTGGATTTTTTTTTTGTTATTGTTTCGTTAGCAGTACATTCTTGTTTTGGTAGGCGCTAGGTCACGTTATTTTTCGAGTAAACGCTTCTCGCTCAGACGGGTGTCCTCGGTCACGGGTGGGGAGGGTCACGTTGCTATGTGCGATTGCTCTCGTGCTGCGTGAATGCGTTTGTGGTTCAGTGTTCTAGTTTAAGTTATATAAGAATTCGTTTTTTTTTGTGTTTATTGCCATTTATCGGGTGGGTACTTCTATTTCTGGGTTTAGTTTGTCCCTGTTTATTTGATAGAATATACCTGTTACTATAAATTATATACTGCAGGGCGAAAGTTAAGGGCCGGCCTCAGAAATCTGCATATTTTACGTATTTATTTTTTATGCCAATATAAAATGATGACAAAAATGTCAAGCTTGGGTTTTTTGCAACCTTACACACCGGTCCACGTGCCTGACCCTGTTTTGCAAGCATTGCTGTTCAGCAACATTGTTTTCAGAGGCAGTGAAAATGTTGTAAAATGACGAGATTTTCACTGTGCCTTTCGTCAGCTTTATCTGGGGCAGCATTATTGCTGCAGATTTCTGGTTTGTTGCACGTGAAGGCCATGGCTATACTGAAAACTGCTCACCAAAAGTTGCACTCGAATGGGTATTTAGGGGCGGGCACTGGGGCTCTCAATAACCTTGCCCCCAAGAACGAAATTCTCAACACTGGATCGCGGAAGGGCGCTGGGATGGCTCCAGGGCGGCGTTTCCGGCCGTGAAGTCTCCAGACGGCTAAGAGTGAGTCACCCTGCCATTCAACGGCTCCAGGCCCGCTTCCAGACCACTGGAAGTGCTGATGAGCGTCCTCGGTCTGGACGTCCAATCGACGCGATGATCGGTACCTCCAGCTCCGCACCATCCGCAACCGCACCATCACCTGCAGGGCGTTGATCGGCAACCTCAGAGCCGCTGCTAACGTCACTGTAAGCCGCAGGACTGTGAGCCGCCGTTTGCATGCTGTGAACCTGCACTCAAGGAAAGCTGTCGTCCGTCTGCCCCTTACACCACGTCATCGCCGTGCCCGCATGGCGTTCTGCCGCAACCATCAGCGTTGGAATCGACATCAGTGTGGCATGGTACTCTTCTCAGACGAATCTCGCTTCACTCTGTCGCACTGTGATGGCCGCAAACGTGTCTGGAGACGACCAGGCGAGAGATTCATAGACGCCTGCGTCCAGGAGCACGATCGCTACGGCGGGGTATCAGTCATGGTCTAGGCTGGCTTCCACTGACGAGAGAGGGAGAACCCCCCTGTACCAAATCAGGGGCAACCTAACCGGAATAAGGTACAGAGATGAAATCCTGAGGCCTCGAATCATCCCTACCCTGCGTGCCATGGGTCCAGGAGCAACTCTACAAGAGGACAACGCGACGCCTCACCGCGCCAGGGTGGTCAGGGATGAGATGCAGCATCAGCAGGTTGTGCGATTGGATTGGCCTGCCCGATCTCCCGATCTGGCGCCCATAAAACATCTGTGGGACATTCGTGAGCGCCGGGTCATGGACAATCACCCCCAACCTGTTGATGGTGCCCAACTCTTCCGGTTCCTGCAGCAGGAGTGGATGGCAATCCCTCAACAGGTTCTCCAGAACCACGTCCATTCCATGCGATCAAGAATTGGCGAATGCCTTGCTGCCCGGAGTGGTCACACCAGTTATTGAACTTTGATAAGCCGAACGACGTTCCTTGCAACTTTTGAAATGGAGGGTTGGGTACTTTGGACGCTTGCTGCGCGAATGGAATTCCGTTGTTATTGATTTTGTTTACATGATTTGAAAGCTAAGATGTTGTATTAAAAGATTCTTTGAGATGAAGGTGTTGTGTTGAGTTGTTTGTTTTTGAGAGGTAATTCTTCTTCCGGCCCTTAACTTTCGCCCCTCAGTGTAGTATGACCGTTTTCGCCTATGGTCATGTTCTCCAGTAGTGAGTGTTCACAGTCAGCTCTGAGCCCGTTTGCCTCCCTCGTACCTACCTTTGTACCTAGTTCTACGTACCAACCCCCACACTACCCGTTCATCCACGTGTACTTATACAGTCGTCCTTGTCTTCAGGACCGTATCATTTTGTCTGCGGGCGACTCCATGCTCCGAGGGTCTCCGTGCTGCTCGAAGTCCGCGGCTCCTGGACCGTGTCTCGGTGGCTTCACGCTCTGAGGGTCTCCGCGCTGCCCAGCCAGCGTTACTTGAGCTCAAGGAGACCAGGGTTGTTCCCTCGCCCTGCGAATTGCGCTGCCCCGGCGTACGGACTGGACCACAGCTCAGCACCGGACCCCTTGCTCACTCAGACGGTTCCGCTCAGTCGACGCCTCACTGGAGCTCCAGCTTCGGGTCGTGAGTGTGTTGGGGTGTTGGCTCTGGGTACGCGAGGTGGGTAGAGGAGGCTGTTACGTACGGGCGTGAACTTAGGACCAGCTGGTTACCACTGGACTGTGCTTTGACATCGGAAGGCCGTCATTTGTGTTGTTACATATATTTATATTTGTCCATTTGTTACATATATTTATATTTGTCCATTTGTTTGTTCGTTTTCCCCAGCGACTAGAGTCGCCGTTGTATAGTTTAGTTTAGTTTAGATTGTTAGAGTAAGAGTGCTTGGAGAGGGGTGTATGCGGGTGAGTGTATGACTGATGCGTGAATGAGAACCAGGATAGGGGGAAAGGTGGGAGGGGGTGCGTGGTTGAGTGAGTGATTGGTTGAGTGAGTGATTGGGTGTGACTGTGTTTAGGAACGGGGGTAGGGGGCTTTCTGTCAATAAATGTGGTATGAGAGATTGTGAACGTCCCGTCTCGTGTCTTCTTGTGTGAGGGTATTTGAGGGTGTGCTTGATATGCGAGTGAAGGAACGTTGAGTCTTTCCCCGATATTGTCCACGTGACATCTTTTGGGGGCTCGTCCGGGATTGACTCTCCGTTCGTCACACGCGGTACGACCTCGACCTCTTAGCCACGTGACTGGGGTTATCATGAGTCTGACCAGCAATGACACTCATCGGCGAGGAACAACGCATATTAGAGAAAAATCAAATATAGACTTGCTTCCCCTTTCCTTATAATGTACATGTAAACTGGGCCGAGGGCGTTGAGCGTCATGTGTCATGCGCGTGACATTCCTGCGGGGTTCGATATTTCGTTGGGTAATGTTACAGTGTGCTAACATAGACGTATTTTACCATGTTGCACTTTACAATGCCGTTTCGCTAAAGCGTTAAGCGAAATGAATCTACATGAAAAAAAAAAAAAAAAAACGTAACGCAAGGACTCTAAGCAACTATGAATACGTTTGACTAATAATAATAATAATAATGAGGATTTAGCGCCTAATCTCCGAAGGGCTCTAGCCGCTTTACAAATATAACAAGATGGCCACCAGCCCAATATGTTGTTTCCATTCAATGACCTGCTGTAGTCACAGTCGTAGTCGTTGTGTCATGTATGCAGCCCGCGCGCACACGCCGGAACGCAAGCTCTCTGACATCAAGCATGCTGACATAAAGAAAGTACTGAAAACCCTTATCGTGCCTCTATGCAATTGCAAAAACCCAAACACATGAGGTCGTGTGAGCTCGCCTAGCTGGTTGACGTCACAAACGTTTTGGCGTATGCGAGGTTCTACATGGGTGAATGAATTCTTGTAATAAAGTCGTTCCCCTTTGACAGAGTTACTTCCCGCAGACCTGACTGACAGACGATTGTTTACTGGTATCGGAGAAGAGACCCTCTCTCTCTCTCTCGCCTTAGACGCGCGCTTGCGCGCGCACGCACGCACCCCCCCCCCCCCCCACACACACACACACACACATTATGCTTCTGAGTGTGAGTCAGTGGCAAAAACGAAACCCACTGAAATTCCCGCTTTCCACATGTCAAGTTGTAGAGATCGCGAAAAGATACTGCATTTCGATGCAAAATAATTTCTAGACCATCCCAGAACATGCTGGTGCAGTAACGTCAGTAGATTACGTCACCTTGGAAAGATATCGAACCTTCCAGTAAGTTGAAGAATGTTCTAGATCTGACCTGTTCAGTACGTAAGCAGCTCTGCACAGCGTTCTGGGTTCTTCTTCTTTCATGAATTTGTTCTCCGTGCATATTCTGTTCATAAAGTATTGGAGTTGTATTCTGTTGTATTCCGTGTCTTCTCTGCGATTGCACGAAGATGGCGACATAGTAGAAGTAAAATACACCACGTCTCCAAACAGAGGAATTCGGAAAGAAAATGGCGAGACACCCACAAGAAAAAACAGCATCACGTCAATCAAACATGACGCACTTCAAGTCCAACTGCGGCCATTGTCGGTGGAGCTATCGGCGGAACGTTGTGCTTGGGGATTATTGTCATCGTGGCCGTCGTCGTATGGAGAAAGAAATGTAACTCTCTCTCTCTCTCTCTCTCTCTCTCTCTCTCTCTCTCAAGGTTCTATATAACCCACGTCGTTTTACAAAGTGGTACATTTTTTTTTGTTCTTTGGTGTAGTTAGTACTTCTGTTGACATTAGTCATGGTCTCCTCTCTCCTGAAATCGAGAGTCATGGATCCTAGCGTAGAAAAAAATTTAACACATTAATGTCTCTGTGGTGGCTGGACCAATATTTAAATACTGATAGGATACAAGTGACGCTGAATAACGCTCCATGAAAATATACACTTTGGCCTTACAAGCTACCGTGCATGATTGTCTGAGTGGAAAATGCCCAACTCTAACACTGCGAGCTGAGGTTCGTCTGCTTGGCAGCCATTTGCAAGGTGTCGGCGCATGCGTGCTTGAATAGAAAACCGCGGGAAAAGTCGGAGATTTCTAAAGGTGGGCAGATCAGACTAAAGCTGACAGAATAACAGGAATTGGTGTAATATCTATTTGTCAGTCTCTCAAAAACAGTTGGCTGAAAAATCTCACAGGTCCTGTACTACTTTCTACAAGCTTTTCTTAATCAAAAAATTCACTGACTCAGCCGGCGAAAAGATCTTTCAACCAAAACGTAAGTCAGTTCAAGATCCCTCGAATCTGACAGGCCGGCATGCTGATTCCTCCCAACCGCATAGCAGAAAGATCTACACAAACACACGAGATTTTTCTTTGATGACTGACCAAAATTTCTGATTACCACTGACTTGATGTGATCACTGATGTGTGAGTGTCAGTTTATGTCACTTATGTCTCTCTAGATCTAGATTGTGAGCCGACAAGCATATTCACGTGGAAGGATGGTAGTGAGGAGAAAGAATAAAAGGAAACAAGATGGCCACTGACCAGCCCAATATGTTGTTTCCATTTAATCACCTGCTGTCGTCACGGTCGTTCTTTTGTAATGCCATGTATTCGGGAGGACACACACACACACACACACACACACACACACACACACACATACACACACACACACACACACACACACACACACACACTACACTCTCTCTCTCTCTCTGAATGGAAACAACTGACCGGGCTTGTCAGACCAATCTTGGTTTTGGAAGACGTCAAGTTGTTTTCTTTGAAATCTATGACGTTTTCCTCATTGGGATGACGCATAATACATTTGACGTAATAACTTTGACTCGGATACAATTCTTGCAATGAAAGCAGCCCCATGAAAATTGAAGTGTTGCTGCTGCGCAGTGTAAAGATCGAATTTATACCGGCTCAATGTGTTTAACAGACAAGTCTGCGCGGCGAACGTTTTTTCACTATGTGTTATGTCTGCTGCGCGCGCGCGCACACAGACACACACAGACATACGCGCGCGCGCACGCACGCACGCACGCAGACTTGCGCGAGCCGCGTTTGTGCATGTGCTCCATTGAGACCTATGTGGTGTTCTCTCACTCTACTATGCTATTGAGTGAGAGTCAGTGGGAAAAACAAAGCTCACTACATCAATGAAACTCCCGCTTTCCCCGTCTACAAATAGAGAACTTCCGAAAAGTGACGACACACCCCCACGTCAATCAAACAAAGCTCACTACATCAATGAAACTCCCGCTTTCCCCGTCTACAAATAGAGAACTTCCGAAAAGTGACGACACACCCCCACGTCAATCAAACATGACGTCGGCAAACTGACGCTGATACAGTTTTGCGTCAGTGCGCGTGTGCCTTTTCTGCGATGTTTGTGAGGCGTGTGGCTTGTGTAAAGGAAATGTGCTTCCAGTACAAATTTTCGAGTCAACTGACGACAACGGCTGCAGTGAATTTTTCTAATTTTTTTGTATATTTTTTATGGCACCCCAGGCTCATTATCTATGTATAGTAGGAGCAATTTTGAGATCTAAAGTGTGTTCACCAGCACTTTCATCAGGTACGGCTTACGCCAAAAGTATAAAAGCGACAACCTCCAAAATTCACTCAGTTGAGAGTCCGTACTCACGCTATCTATGTCCCAAAAATGGAGTGGTTTAGGTAAATATTACGCCTTTAAACGCCAGAAAGCCACTTTTTTTTTAAAAGGGCGATAACTCGCAAATCATGTGTGCAATCGTACCCTGGATCGGGCCTTCTATTCAACAATCTTGATTCATTTAGAAACCCCAAATTTGAAATCGATCGGTTCAGTATTTTCGGAGAAATAGGCATCTGAACTGGGTTCACATGCAATGTCAACTCAGGCTCGGTTTACATGAAAACTATAAGAGCGACCATTTTCTAGTAGTGACTCTGTTCAGAGTCCGTATTCAAGCTATCTACTGCCAAAAAATTGAGTGATTTAAATAAATATTACGCCTGTACACGAAAGACAACCAACTTGTCTCAAAAGGGCGATAACTCCCAAATCACTTAAGCAATCATCACACGCTTGAATCGTCTAATGTAACATTTTGATATATTTGGATACCCCAAATTTGAAGCCATTCGGTTGAGTATTTTCGAAGAAACGGGCCTGGACACAATTCACACACGCACACACGCACGCACACACGCACACACATCCGCACAGACGGCACTCACTGAGGAGGAGAAGTGCGTTCGGAACACCATACGCGTCAGCATCGATGACGCAAGTTTTCTTACGTCATTGTCAGAGTTACACTTGCAAAATCGTCTCTGCGGGAGATCGGCAGTGACGTGCGTTTGTACCACAGATGCTTGCCTATGAACGTGGAAATTTTAGCCCGTCCTATTATGTTGTTTCCATTACTATGGAAACAACATAAAAAGGGGGCGGAGCGTAAAATACGGCAGGCACTATTACACAGCTGCTGTACTTTTTAAACTTTACAAAATCACCGTCACATAATCCAGTGTGTTAAATTGTACGTGCAGTTTTGCTTTCCAGGGACAAGGTCGGTGTAAACTAGCATGCATTTAATCAAACGCAAAACAGTAATTAATAATGGAAAACGTTGAATCTGAACAGATGATTTAAGTCCATCCTATACAAATCAGGACTCTCATCTTTTTTGTCCCTGTATAATGTACCAAGAGCATTACATGTTTGGCAGCGTGAGCGGGGAAAACAGCAACATGGTTCAAACTGAAAATGTTGCCACTTCGCATTGTCAGACTCTTGACGTCAATGGCACCATGCGCATCACGTTTGTATGTGGGCACTTGTTTTCAAATGTTTTTTCCTTTGGAGCGAAATGATCCAGTTTGCTGAAGATGATCAATAAAATTGTATTGATGATCTTTGGTTTTCCCTCGGTTGTTGTATGTTTCTAAAAAGCATTGATATCTGTGCCTTGGGACTGCTGATAAGACAGTCGAAACATGCTTGGTGAGTGGATGAGGATCTTTGTAAATTAGGCTTTTGGTTGTCCTTTGAGTTGGTCAGACCAGACACAGCGAATGGTCAGACATCAGATTCCTGACGGGCGAAGGTTGTCCGATTTCATTTAAGACTTTTTTTTTAATGTTTGGAAGATAGTACACATTATATATTTTAATTCATATACAACTAGGTTTGTTGTACTACAAACAAAAATGCATACATGGGCACACCAACCGCATTTATTTATATTTTAGTATTACTTGTACTGTTTAATTTTCACACACACACACACACACACACACACACACACACACACACACACACACACACACTGAATGAGAAACATCGAAAGACTTAATGTTCAGGTAGTGTATGTTGAAATTTATCAGCCTTGTGATTAGGACATCACTTGGAAGGTCACACATTATCAAACGTTTCCTTTTGTACATTTATTTCTAGACACATGTTGATCAGTTACAACACAAACATTTTGGCCAATGGGGACAAAGTTTACCATTCAGGCTGGAAACATGACAGTACATGGAAACTGATCAGATTTAGGACTGACCATACAGTAATGTGTCATGGTAAAAACAAAAACAAAACTAAATACCATTTCTTTCAAATGTTACAACAGTGAAACAAGTGCTTGGACAACTAGCAAACTACAGATAACATAAAATGTAAACCTGAAATATATTCTTTAGATTCTCACTGTTCCTTCAGCCCTAGCCAAGTCAGATTCACACTATATTGTGTCTACTTTGCTTCAGTGTTATAACCTTCAAAATGAAAATGTAGCAGTACAAACAAACATACAACCAACCAGCACACCTACAAACATTTCAAACAGAGTTTAGTACTAAATTATTTCAAAAAGGTGGGGGCGGGGGTATGGCAGTTTGAATTTAGCGTCAAGTGTCCGATTAGATGAGGGAATTTTGGGACTGAATTTCACTAGTGTCAATACTGGAAAAGGTCTTGTCCTATTACAACCGGCTTTGCCATCACCATTATGGTAACAAAAGATAATTTTAATGAGGGAATTTTAGTGTCCAAGATGCCCGGTCTGTAGATCCCATGGTAGGCAGGGATATCACTGGCGATTGCTTTCTGAGGGGATTTCATATCGGTTAAACACAGATTTAGGCCAGTTTAAGAATATGTAATCTTTGCTCTTAGTTTGTAGTACATGTACATGGATTCGACACAATAGAGGTTGTCTGGTATGCTTTTTGCTAACTTTAACATTAAAACAAAAAAGCAAAAGTGGACCTAACTAAACTTACCACTTGGTGTTGACTTGAATAATCGCCATGTTGAACGTGATATCAGATGATGACACATTTGTAAACATATTTGCAGGAGCTGGTTGTTTTGAGCAGGAGCTGGGCCTGAAATAAATGCATACATGCAGATCAAAGTGATGTTGTAACACACACACACACACACACACACACACACACACACACACACACACACACACACACACATACCCCACAGATCTGTTTAAAAAAAAAAAAATTAAATTGTGATGGTGTGCATGGTTTCTCTTCAGTCCTCATTTGTACTGATCTTGCATGATACATGTACTTCATAGACTGTTCAAATACACACAAAACACTTTGGTATACTTGTACTGCAGGCTTACTGAAATAGCTGCTGGTGAGTCTGACATGAGATCTATCTGTACACAGAGTCCAGGGAAAAGAATATCCCAAGTGTCTATCATGTCACAGTGAGCAGGGAGAAAACACAGTAGGACCATGCTCACCTTCGTAGAATGGATACTGTCTGTGTATGTGATTATTAAAACTGCTGTGAGAGTCAGAATCTAATGTAGCACTCCCTCCAGTTTTACTCCGTTGCCTCCCAGTACTGCCTCTACTCATCCCTCTCCCACTTTCCTGGACTCCCTTCACAGTACACATCTTCCACACCCACCGGAACTCGACTGATTAGTGTAGATTGATCACCTCCTCCTTCCCATCATCAGAGTCATTTTCTTCCAATTCTTCTACATGCCCGAAGGAATCAGGAAAACCGCCGTCCAAATCTACGAATCTTGCCACACTCTAATCTTCACTTTCTGCACCATTCCCCGGAATATTGAACAAAATTCCACGATTATCCCCATTATCGCGCCGCCATCTTGTTGATACGAAAATCTAAAGTAGATTCTCACACGAACATTTATAGAAACTTAAAACCACTAGTAGATAAATATTGCTGTTTGATGTGAGGAGCGAGACCGCGTCCTTCGACTTTGCGAAAATATTCAGAATATCACAGGTCAGTAAACCACTGAATATTTCGCTAACGTCATATTTTGAGAAAATTGAATCTCGTCTGCCAAAGTCGCTGACGTGTTCTACACGGTTGCTGAGGAAGCAATAGACAAGAAATGCAGTAATTCTGAGTTATACAAACACCACCAGCGACATTGTGAAGTACAATCCGGGAGCAGTATGTTACTGGTATGACTGAGTGATCGAGTGCGAACATTTCAAGATAATAGATAGATCTGGTTCCTGCCTGGTCTGTACAATTTAGTAACTGCAGACATGTATCCGTAAAGGCTTTCTTTGAAACTTGAAGCAGGCTTTTCGGTTCTAGCATTTAAAGATCTAAAACCACTCTAGTCAATGTCCTAAAATAGTCGGCTGCTAAGACAAAGGTATCAGTGACGCGACGTTACTTTGCTTGTAGGCTCACACGCTTCCTTGTCGGACTCAGACGACAATCTCTGTCTAAACTGACAGATCATATTGTTTTGAAATAAAGGGGGAAAATGGACGTACAAATACAGTACACTCAAACACACTGCTTACCTTCAACCACGACGAAGAAATCACAACGCGGATTGAGACTGATTGAGGAAGTATCCGTGTTAGTATCCTTTCGTGAAAAATGTCGCAGGAAAGTGCGCGCGGGTTGGTGTGAGGGCAATTGGGAGATAATTAAAACATGGAAGATAACTCTGAAATAACAATGAGCACTCTCTGGGGCACAGAGTCTTTCAGTGGAAAGTACACTTTCACGCCCCGCCGAAAAGGGACTGCACTCTGGAGTCTAAACAATGAGTTCATTCCCTTCAGTTTTCGCTGTGCGCCATGAGGGATCCCATTCTAACTTCCGCAGACGGCCGGTTGAAGCCGTGAACATTTCAATCAAGTTCAGCTATAAACATCATCGTACAGCTTAGGTACGCTGTCAGTTTTCTTATATTAGCCTGACGTTTTCCTGTGCCATAGCCACCACGAAAAAAATGTAGCCACCAAAAAGTTTCTTCGCTTGGATCCCTGACCCAGGATGTGACTTCCCCGATCACTCATGGGTTACCCGGACTATGTTGACATATGTGCATAAATTTGCAACTTTTCTAAAGACATCACTGTTTTTGCCTATCGAAAGACGTCTTTTGAAACTCAAGGTTTCCTGTGTGATGCGTTCACAGAACTAGGTCAATTTCACTTTTGTAAATTTGGGAAATTGGGGATGGGGCGTGGGTTATGTAATATTATGCGTTATAGCAGTCACTGAAATCAGATTATGTACTGAAAACATTAACATTTGTTTAGATCGTAGGTACGAAAGGCCGCAACCAAGAGATCGAAGTTCAAGTCCATACACGGATTTGCAACAGCCACAAATCCGAGGCCAACTGCCGTCAGGTTGGTACAACAACCAAGAAGAAAACGTCATCCATCTGCAGCCGTCAGTCAACTATGCTAACACTGAAGCACGACCAGAGCTTTCAGAGTCTCCAGAAGTTGGCAGTTACGTGAATGTAGAGCCGATTACAAATACGTATGAACAAGTACAGACCAGGCCGGAGACAACACCAAACGTCTATGATGCACTGCGCGCGTCTTAAATGAACAGACATCTAATTAATAATAAAGTCAACCGTACATCACTATGAGTATTAGTGTATCTCTTCTTCTTCTTCTTCTGCGTTCCATCTGGCCGTCAAATTCGCAGTCCCGACATGGCGATGAACTGCTCCGTCTTTCGTATGTCGTCGCTGTTCCCCCAGAGTTTGTCGTGAAGGCTGGTGTCGATGGGCCAGATTTCACGGCGAAGCTGCTCGAGGTGTGGGCAGGTTTGTAGGATGTGGTCTGGAGTCTCTTCTTCAGCACCACACTGGCATGATGCTGTGTCCACGAGGCCCATCTTTTTCATATGTTTTCGCAGACCACAGTGGCCAGTTCTCAGGCGGAAGATGGTAGTCTGTCCTTGCCTAGTCAGCTGGTTTATGTGGTCTTGTTCAGGGTTGTAGTTGCTGTTCTTGGTGCGCCAGTCAGCTTTGAAGGAGTTCTTCAGTCGCGTCTTGGCTTCTCTGTAGGTGGTGGGAGGGTGGGGTTGTGGGAGCCTGCTGCCCTGCTTGGCCAGTCTGTCTGCAGCTCCATTACCGGCTATTCCGACGTGTGCAGGGATCCACTGGAGAACCACATTGCTTCTCTGGGACAGGACATGAAGATTATCCTGCATTTGCTGGGTGGCGGAGTCAGTGGGTCCTGACTGGAGAGCCTGCAGAGCTGACAGAGAGTCTGTGAGGAGAGCGAGGTTCGTCAGCTCGCCGTTGTCCAGTTCGATCAGATGCTGTGTGGCGGTGGTCAGGGCCTGCACTTCAGCTCTGTAGTTGGAGCTTCTGTCTCCTACGGGGATGGAGATGGTGGTTGGAAGTCTGTTTGGGAACCGGATGAACACTCCACTTCCGCCATTCCGCACTGCGTTCTCTGCTGATCCGTCGGTGTACGCATGCGTCCAGGAGTGTGGGGGTTATCGTTCCTGGATCATCTCCTGCGTGAGTGCCTTCTGCAGAGCTGGGAGCTGCTTTCCCTTTTCCTCCAGACCTGGTACATCACACCCTTCCCCTGTTCTGCCAAACGATGTGACACATGCTCCCATTCCAAGGAAGTCCATCAGTTTAGATCTCCATGGGATGGTAGAATGTGGAACATCAGGCAGAACTTGACATGTACCATGCGTAACCTGATTTATGTGATACAGTGTGACTGCAGCCCTGAGAACATCTACATTGGTTCTACCAAAAACTTAAAGCTGAGATGGGCCAACCATAAGAGCGATATCAAAACTGGCAAAGTTACGAAATGCCAGGTAGCCGCCCATGTCTGTCAGAACCCACATGCAGCTGACCCTCAGCTCCACTTCCTCACCATTTTTGCAATAGAACGAGTGGAGCAAGAAAAGGACCTCATCAAGAGGGAGATATGGTGGCAGTGTAATTTAGGCACCATCTTTTCTGGCCTCAACACCAGGAAAGATCTAGCCACCATGCTGCGTCTTGGTAAGAGGATCCTTTTCTAGAACAGAAGGATGGAATCTGACAGGCATCAGCGAGAGGTTTCGGTCCAGTAATCCAGTAATTTGTGTACAGTTTGCAGATCTTCTCAGGGTTGGAGAGAGAGAGAGAGAGAGAGAGAGCACGTGAAAGAGCAAGAACATTATTATTGACGTAAGGATTGCGTCATAACCCTGACGTCATTTATTTTGTATTTCGTATTCCCCTGATGAAGGGCCCGCTGAGGGCCCGAAAATTTGGGCTCCATGTCTTGTTAATAATAATAGTTGATCACAGTTCTTAAGGAGTGTATTTTCTAGTTATTCTACGTGGATTCATCCATTTCAAAACTCTTTCGGGGATGTGTGGAGCCAGCATGACTTCCTACGTTTTGTAAAGTCAGTATATATATATATATAGAGAGAGAGAGAGAGAGAGAGAGAGAGAGAGAGAGAGTTTTCACAATGAGGTGCCCCCGATTACGGAAAATACACCACACGAGTTTGTTGATTTCGACCGTAAAACTGCGAGTTTTAACGAGCAGTTTTACGGTCGAAATCAACAAACGAGTGTGGTGTATTTTCCGTAATCGGGGGCACCGAATTGGGAAAATTATTTATACCACGTCCCTACCTGCATTTCAAGTCTTTGATTTGAAAGCTGACATCGGCAATCCAAATGCTTCACGCGACATCACTGACTGAGGTGCTTTATCTCGCTTTGTCCATAGGCTTTGAGAAGTCAGCTTTCCCGTTTCGAAGCCTCCGTCTTAGTAGAGAACTGGAACTATGCTTACGCTTGTCACAAACACGACCGCTTGTTGATAAAACGCAGCAAAAGATCAACAATTCCACGTCAAGCGATTGGGAGAGCTCCTTCGTCCCCATTTCCCTACGAAGTCGAACTACGTCATGTCGTGACGTAAATTATTCTTTAGTCCCTTTTCGCATCCTATCGTGACGTAAATCCTTTATCCAGAACACACTGCTGGAACACTGCTAGGGGTAATACCTGTTCACTCTTTAAGGCGATGTCACACTGAAAACAAGTTTCCCTGCTACGGTCAAGATATTCCTACCTTACTAGACACCCTTTTCTTGTATGTAGAACTTCAATGCGTATGAAATACCTCTGGATGGGGTTTCTGGGTAAAGTCGATGTCTCTTTTCCTTAAACATACATGTTGACTGAGCGGATGCGGGAAGGTGTCACTTGACACTCCGCACGGCGGCTTTCATTGGTTGAAACACAAAACATGTTTTCGGATTTTAGGGCAGGCTCTAAAACTGAAAACACGATCGAAACAGTGTTTTGAAAAAATTGTTGTGAAGTATATCACACGACAAAACACACTGTTTCGCAGCGAAATATCTGAAAACAATGTTTTCAAGTGTTTTTGCCCTCTCGTGTGACATGGCCTTTAGGTACAGCCATAAAATTCACGCGTGGTTGTCATGGGTACAATGTTTATACCACATGTGGTGAATTATGGATTTTATACCATGACTTGTAATAGTGGTAGAGTGGTATATATAGAGTTTTCACAATGAGGTGCCCCCGATTACGGAAAATACACCACACGAGTTTGTTGATTTCGACCGTAAAACTGCGAGTTTTAACGAGCAGTTTTACGGTCGAAATCAACAAACGAGTGTGGTGTATTTTACGTAATCTGGGGCACCGAATTGGGAAAATTATTTATACCACGTCCCTACCTGCATTTCAAGTCTTTGATTTGAAAGCTGACATCGGCAATCCAAATGCTTCACGCGACATCACTGACTGAGGTGCTTTACCTCGCTTTGTCCATAGGCTTTGAGAAGTCAGCTTTTCCGTTTCGAAGCCTCCGTCTTAGTAGAGAACTGGAACTAGGCTTACGCTTGTCACAAACACGACCGCTTGTTGATAAAACGCAGCAAAAGATCAACAATTCCACGTCAAGCGACTGGCAAAGCTCCTTCGTCCCCATTTCCCTACGAAGTCGAACTACGTCATGTCGTGACGTAAATTATTCTTTAGTCCCTTTTCGCGTCATATTGTGACGCAAGTCCTTTCACCAGAACACACTGCTGGAACACTGCTAGGGGTAATACCTGTTCACTCTTTAAGGCGATGTCACACTGAAAACAAGTTTCCGTGCTATGGTCAAGATATTCCTACCTTACTAGACACCCTTTTCTTGTATGTAGAACTTCAATGCGTATGAAATACCTCTGGATGGGGTTTCTGGGTAAAGTCGATGTCTCTTTTCCTTAAACATACATGTTGACTGAGCGGAGGGGAATGGGGGGCCCTATGAATGGTGAGATACCCTTAGATCTGTTAGACGTTTCAGCGGTAGGATGGTAGGTTCCCCCCTCACCAATGTGGCTTGTAGCCAATATAGGGCAAGGCGGACTTGTCCACTGGCATACAAAGCACACATCTCCTAGATCTAGGGAGCGCTCTCAGCTGTACTTACTTCCCCTATTTTCAAATTGACCTGATTGAGCGCATGTTTTCGTCTTTAGCGACGCCTTTGTTCCTATTTTATATTAAATGTAATTACATAACATTACACCTAGGCAGTTGCTCCTTCTAAATTATTTAGTCTTATACCGCTGAAACTTCTTGCAGAGCTTTAGGGTAGCGACGTCTGCTAGTACTGGAGACGCACCAGATTATTCTGGGGCAGCCTTTTAGTGCTGGCTGGACGCTGCAGCCCTCGTGGGTATCGCCGCATGCTCACCTGATGAGGGTCCCATTGACCCGAAACCATGGTCGTGAGCGGCTAAAATCACCAATTCATATGGCCTTGGTTGTACCGACCATTTTCCTCCCGGGGGGAGGGGAATGGGGGCCCTATGAATGGTGAGATACCCTTAGATCTGTTACACGTTTCAGCGGTAGGATGGTAGGTTCCCCCCCCCCCCCCTCTCCAATGTGGCTTGTAGCCAATATAGGGCAAGGCGGACTTGTCCACTGGCATACAAAGCACACATCTCCTAGGTCTAGGGAGCGCTCTCAGCTTTACTTACTTCCCCTATTTTCAAATTGACCTGATTGAGCGCATGTTTTCGGCTTTAGCGACGCCTTTGTTCCTATTCTAAGTATATATATATATATATATATATATATATATATATATATATATATATATATATATACCCTTGGACGAGGCACTGGGAGCAGACTGTTTCTTGTGTTGTGTTCAAAATTAAGTAGTTGATGAAGATATGTTGGGGCTTTGTAGTAAACAATTTTGTGCATCAGTAGGCATTTGTTAAACTCCAGATGCTGTTTTAGAGGAAGAAATTTGAGGATTTTAAACTGTTGGTCGGTACTAGAATTACCCGAGTGTAAGAGTTTGACAGCGCGCCGGTGGACGGAGTTTACCTTTTTGAACTGATTTTCGCTGCACTCGTCCCACAAAGTGGACGCAAAATCTAGATGACTTTGCACGTGGGCATGGAAGAATAGCTTGCAGGTGTCAGGGCTAACTTGGCGACTTAGTTTAGATAGCAAGAATACATTTTATGACAATAATTTACAGGGACCATCAGCCCACTTTAGCTGGTCGTCAATTATGACACCTAGTAGACGGTGGTTGGAGACCTGCTCGATAGACTCCGACCCAACTGACAACCGTAGGGGAGATAGTTTGCGTTGTTTTTGGCGCGTTGTTATTAGCATGCTTTTGGTTTTGGTGGTACTAATTACCATGTGGTTGGCTGTACACCACTGGGAGATTTCAGCGAGGCTATGCTGCAATACTTACTTTTGACTCATGCACATCCGACGCATGGAGCGTATCGTCAGCATAACATATCACAGCTTACATTAGGGTTTGAGATGGAGAGGGGCATATCATTGATGAATAAACAAAAGAAAATGGGGCCAAGGATAGAACCTTGGGGAACGCCGAGCTTAACAACACCTTCTTCAAAAAACGCACCATTTAGATAGACTTTCTGCATTCTACCTTGGAGATAGGACGAAAATAGGGAGATTGTCTTAGGATCAGGGATATATAGGGACAATTTCTTAAACAAAATGCTGTGGTTCACCAAGTCAAAGGCTGCACCAGTTAGTACACACACACACACACACACACACACACACACACACACACACACACACACACACAGATTTGTTTTTCTGGTTAAACAGTTTTAAAGTTTGACAGTATGTTTGATTACTTGTTTCTGAAGTTTGTTTGACTTTAACGTTTATCCTTATTTTACTTTTATATTTTATATCAAGATGTTTAATGACTGTATTTTATCTTATCTGTGACAGAGCATCATGTGAGGCCAAAGAGGATTTTCTGTTTTTAGAGTCTCTCTTAAACAGACAATAAAGTATTTTGAATTGAATTGAATTGAATTGGATGCCTGTGTGCTATTTCAGGCTAAAACAATAACCGACAGCGTTCTAACACAGCTTAGTGTTCAATGAGTTGCAAGCAAGTCCATCGGAATACATGAATTGTACCCTGCAGACTGTTGGGTTTGAAGGATAAGACGAAGGGAAAAAAAAGTCCAGACAAAACGTCTTTTTGTGGCTAAATGTTTTGTACGGCTTTTCAGTACAAGTACTCCAAAACAGATAGGTCAAACTTCGGTTATGACAAACAAAATTTCCCCTTTTTACTTATGATAAATCAATTTAGTCACAGACCACGATTTTTTTCCATCTGATGAAACGGCGCAAAACACGGCTTGCGCAGAGATTTTCAGGGTGACTACAGGTTTGACACGGTTATGTCTGGCAGGCATAAAGGCTAGTTAACCCACGAGAGACATGTACAAGAACGGAGCTAGATGTGAGATCTTACATGTCACTGAATCTACGTGTGTGCATGTGTGTGTGTGTGCGCGCGCGCGCGCGCACACACACACACACACACACACACACACACACACACACACACACACACACACACACACACACAATAACATTAATAATACTCATTATTGTTATTATTACATGTTATTATTACTATTGAATAGGCATCTGGTGCGAAAGGTCCGCTAAGCAACTTTAAAGTCAAAGTGTTAGAACTGCATTTATTTTCAAATGGTGTCCTGAATGTTTCCGAAGCGGAGGATGAGGAAGCCGGAATACCCCAGTCGTCACGGATAAGACAAACTTCAATTAAGTGAACAAAAATTCATTTCCCCCGCGAATTCGACTTAAGCGTGTTCGATTGTAGCTTATTTAAAACAAAAACAACACACACACACACACACACACACACACACACACACACACACACACACACACACACACGCACATCGGGTATTCAACGTCTGTTGGATGTTTTCTGGATAATAAACAACGTACGCTAATATCTAGTTGTAAGTAGGACCTGTCGAGTCTAAACGGCTAGAGTGTACATGGAGCAAGTCTCCCAGCTATCAATTATTACACTGGAAAGTGACCAACAATCATTTAGATCGATACGTGCTAGATATTTCATTTAACTCAAGCTCACTTTCTCACGATCACAATCACGTGCCTTTTATCTTATTTTACAGGAGCCGTAACACTATGATAAGTAGAGTTAGAGTCGGTCAAGTGATATTGATTTAACATACCTGAACATTCGATGAATAAAACCAATAGTAGACCAAACAGTACATCCATGTTGAAAGTTTAAGTTGATAATACACTAGACAGTTTCAAAGACATGACATTAAAATTGTGAAAGCGCTTTCAGCTTGAAGCCCCATGGTGTCTGACTGATAACTATGATTTTCCCAGGATGAACGGATAAGGGCGCATTATTAGCTTCTGGAGTACTCAAAATTTTTTCCGTGTCAATTTTAACTGCCCAAACAGCTCAAATAAAGAAGCCAGTTTAGAAATCAGCCCGAAAATTCCATTTCAATCCTGCGGTGGGCTGCGTGCTGCGCACCAATGAGCACATGAATTTTCGCCGGGCTGTGTCCTGAAATCGGGACTGTGCCCTGAATTCAAAATCTTCCTTGAGGATAAAATGTCAGGCAATAACGTCCATAAAACAATAACATTTTGCAACCAAGCAGATACTTTGCATGTAAACGACGGTTGCTTGAAACCTTAATGGTTATTATTTTCTTGGCCTGGAAACAGCCACTGGATCATTGTTTCCTGTAGTGTCGTGGGGAGTTGGTTTTTTTTTTTTTTTTAAACTCAGTTATATGCAGGTCCGCTACAAGCAAAAAAAAAAAAGAAAAGAAAAAAAAAGGTTGTTTTCTATTTGCTGGGCTGAGCGTTCCTTTTTTTCTTTAAATCACTACAGCAGTTTTTCCCCCCTTGTCCAAAAGTTATCCCCTAGCTATGACAAGCAGAGCAGGGATCGGGTAACTAATTCGCCTTGGGTTGTTGACCGACTCTCAGTCTGACGCCAGCCAACCCCTAGAAGCTTCCGCCTCAGCAGTACACATTTTCAGTTGCACAGACAGTTTTGGAAAAGCTTTCAGGTCACCCACCCCCTCCCCTTACACCATCCTATACCACATCTAAAGTAGGACGGCGTTTAGCGTGTCCACGTGGTTCTGATGCAGCTACCTTTGTAGAATAATTCTATTCTATTCTATCGACAGATCTCACCACGTACCCGGTGGTATGTCATCGAGACCAGTGGTGCTTTGTGTACGCTACCTTACCCTCTTTTCGTTTACTGTCCAGGTTTGGCGCTTGTTTGCCCCCCCCCCCCCCCCCCAGCATGTACATCAGAGGGAAATTTTACCCTCCTTAACTTCCTTTCTCATCTTCTGGCACTTTAGAACTGAATAAAGTGTCCATGGCAAAATGCAGCTGCTGAGTCCCTGGGGTTCTTCGTGTGGTACGGGTGGAATGATGTGTGTGGAAGACTGTGTGAAGAATGCTTGAGTTTGAAGGCAGAAGATGGTTGTTGCGCGATGTTTGTGGGGCGCTTTACTTCCACGGCGGGCCTGGGTTCCACACAGCTGTTAGGCGCGCGATGGTCTATATGGGAGAGCAGCGACAATATAAAAATATGTAAGAAGGACGGTTAAAAACAACAACATAAAAACAAAACAAACAAACAAACAAACAACAACACATGACGCAACCGTTGTTTAAGACTCGTGTCTTTATTTGCAAAACGTTCAAACAAATCTTGTGCATATTTGGGGGTATTCAAATTTATAATTATTTCAGCTCTCTAGATCTGTCAGATTTAAAAAAAATAATAAATTAGTAAAAATTAATTCCGCACCAACAAGTCAAGCACAAGAAACATCTCCTGTTTACCGCATAGTGCAGTTCAAATTAAATATTCTTTACAACTTTCATGACTTATAACAGCGTGAGGGCCTCTCTCTCTCTCTCTCTCTCTCTCTCTCTCTCTAATTTAGTGCACTGTATGTGTCGGTTACTGACTCGGACCTCGGTTGCATCTCTTCGTATGTGTTCTGTCTTGTTTCGTAATTCACATAATTGTGGTCTGCAGCCTGAGAAGGACGAGGCTCTGTGTTGGCGTAGTTCACGATTCCTTCTTCAGAGTTGGCGAATGGAGGCAGCTGGAGTTCAGTATAGGGGCTTCTTTCCTCTACACGTCTTGTTTGCGGTTTCTCGTACCTTTGATCTGAAGAAAACGTACCCTTTTGTATTGTAGGTTAAAATGTTCATTGGTGTATATAATCAACTTGTTCTTCTCAGAACGCAGACTAAATCAGCTCATTTTGTCGACCTGATCTAGTTAACTTGTGGGGGTTCTGACTTCTTGTATATCATGAGCATGAGTTGTTCAAAATCCAGACTGGTGTGTAAATTTCAATGGCTTCAGATAGGGATGTCTCTGGTATGTACAAAAAAAAAAAAAAAAAAAAAACCTTCTTCAGAGAGAGAGAGAGAGAGAGAGAGAGATTACATTTTCTCTTCCAAATAATCAGTGTGACGACAATCGCGACGGATACAAAGATAAGCCCACCAGCAACTCCTCCTGCTATGGCCACTGGAAACGGTCCAGAAATCGAGTTTGTAACGTAATAAGCTCCGCTGACTGAAACAAGATAGAAGACGAGCACTTTGTTGTTATTAGGTAATGACAGCAAGTAAAACAACGGAATAGATCACTACTCATACGCATCCATCAGCAGAGAGACAAAAGGCGATTGTTGTATTACTGGGAGTTATCAGGGAGTTACTGGGAGTTGTGTTTGTTTTTTTGTTTTTTTTCTTTTACTAAATATCTATTTAGTAAAAGAAAAAAAAAAAAAAAAAAAAACACAACTTGGCCTTTTCCTCGTTGCCCCGTCTTTATCCCCCATACGTGGTGGAAATGGACTGTGAACCCCCCCCCCCCCCCCTCTCTCTCTCTCTCTTAACTTACACTGTATCTGGAACGTCTTCTCTCCAACGACATTGTAGTAATCTGGTTTGGCTGCCCAGCTGGCTGTACAGTAACACGTCATGTTGTCCTCGGTGGCTTGTGACGTATCTATGACGAGAGAACTGGATACTGACATTTCATTTCTGACGTCATCTTGGTCATGGTGACCAGGATTGTTGCAGTGAAACTCGACAGTGCTGACCAGTGGCTTGCCGCCAGTCACGGTACAAGTCAACACGTCCGCGGTTTTCAGGATAGGATCCGAAGTTGAATGTGTTATCTCTGGCGTTGCTTGTGGAGGATCTGGAAGTTGAAATTGCCCAGCTACAAGTAAGTGCATTCGATTATACAATTTTAAAGTTTTAGCTCTGATTAAGTATGTGCAGTAACCTTGACACTTTCTAAACTTTTGATGATAGAATGGATCATTTGCACAAGCATTTAATATGTTACCCCCCCCCCCCCCGCCTCCACCATACTTTAACAATGAAGATATGAAACGCGACTTTTGTCTTTTTATGAAACGTGCTTTCACAATGCTCTCGGGGTTTCGTTAACATGATTTTAAGTCAAAATGGGATCCTGAGATTTCGCCCGTCAAAACCATCTTTTGAAGACAAACGTAGCCATGGCTAGATTTTTGTTTTCTTTGACGCTGATGCAGAGGAAGAAATCTAAATTTTCGCCTGCACCATGCAACAGAGAATGGCACTGAAAGTGTATTCTCTTAGCTCCCAGCATGAGCCTACATCCATTAAGTTTTTGCCCTGAACGAGTGACTCGAACAAGTGTCCGTGTGTGTGTGTGTGTGTGTGTGTGTGTGTGTGTGTGTGTGTGTGTGTGTGTGTGTGTGTTGGGGGGGGGGGGGGGGTGAGAGAGAGAGAGAGAGAGAGAGAGAGAGAGAGAGAGACAAAGTGTCCGGGAAGAGTTGGGGGAGGGGGTTGGGGGGTGGGGAGACTTACAATAAAGGTGCAATGTAAATGGTCGTGACCGCTGTTTTTTGGGAGGATTAAATATACGGCTGATCGCCACGCAAGCCACAAGTGTTCCGTCGTCCGTTATGTTTGGCACGTATCGACACGTGTTGTGTGTTTTGCCGTTTTTAAGTTGTTTCTCTATAGAGAAACAACTTTATGAGACGGGGCAGATTTTGCTACGCGCAGCAGCAAGTTTCAGTGATACAAAACAATACTGTGACGTTTCTCCACACAATACGTACTTTCACGCACACAGTGACGTAACGAAATCTGCGTCATAGACACCTTACGTGCACACTATGCTGCTGCGTTCTTTTTGGCGGGAGTGACGTGTGTGTGTGTGTGTGTGTGTGTGTGTGTGTGTGTGTGTGTGTGTGTGTGTGTGTGTGTGTGGACGGATGTAATGATGACTATCTCCTATACCACCTCGTTGGAGGCCTTTTTACTTTGAGATAAAATGGGAATTCACCTTCTCCAGAGCTACCTTTCACGATTTTTAGCCTGCCGCATTTTCAGAAGAGTTATCGCCAATTTTAAAAAATCGGTCATGTTACGAATTTTTTCGAAAAAGTTGTTCAAATTCCTTCATTTTCTAGACTTTGGAAGTTCACCCAATCACACTGCCTTGATTTGTGCTACAGCTCTGTAGCTCTGACTGGTTTTGTGTAAAAAAAATATTTCCGAGGTAGGGGTTGTTTGCATATAAGGCCAAATATCTATGAAAAGACTCTTTTAAATTACTCATCATTCCGGTATTTTTGTCACTTATGCCAACTGCACATATGACATGAACTACTGCACTATTATAGCTTTAGTATTAAGAATAACAGAGCTTTTAGATAAACACATTTTTTTCACGTTTCTGCAAGAAGCGCTGGTCAAAAAAGTTCCAATTTTGCAATTTCGTAAGTACAACCCAAGGCACTTAAGTGCACGTTTCATCAGCTCTCTAGATCTTCCAGATTTTATATCAAAATTAATTCAGTCACGGAAGTCACAGAAACAACAAGGAAATCACAAGATATGAAGAAGTATCACATGACAGACGAGCAGCTTGAGGCTGACGTCAAATGTTTGGTTCACAGACAAAATCTGCAAGCATTGTCACTGCTTCCGACATTTCATCAGCCCTCTAGATCTTCCAGATTTCATGTGAAAAATAATTCAGTCGGAGAAGTCACAAAGCCAACAGGGAAATTACAAGACATGAACAAGCATCCTCAGACGATCTCAGTGCTAGAGGCTGACGTCAAAAGTTTAGTTCACGGAATTGACGTCATCTCTCTCTCTCTGTATGACGACCTGCCTGAGGCTGACGGCAAATGTTTAGTTCACGGAACTGACCTCTCTCTCTCTCTCTCTCTCTCTCTCTCTCTGTGGGGAGCCAGGGTGGCCGAATGGTAGAGCGTTGGACTTTCAATGCTTGGGCCGAGAGTTCGAATCCCGGCCGCTGGGGCCAAATATTTGTGCTGGCCTTTTTCTCGTTGCCCCGTCCTTGATATCACCCTTTTGTGGTGGAAAAGGACGTTAAACTCCTAAACACCCATCCACCCACCCTCTATCTCTGCCTCTCTCTCCCCCTTCTTCCCCCACCCGGCCCCCACCCTCAGTCACGTGGCTAACCGGTCGAGGTCGTAGAGGATCTAGTCAAAGACCGTATCTACGGTCTTTGATCTAGTGTCGTTGGTAGAACTTGGAGAGGGGAGAACCGGCAACAATAACAACAAAACAGACAAAATAATATGAAGTTTGGAGAAACAACTTTGTAGGACGGGGCCGTTCCTCCTTGTTTTCTGATTACAATTATTTCTCTCCGGGTTTTTTTTTTATGAAACAGTAACCGTACTAAGGTTCCTGTCACATATGTTGATGATTAAACATACCTGAACAGCCGATGAAGAGAAAAATTAGCAGACAAGATATATTCATGTTGGAAAATGCGCTTCGCTTTTCCTTGCCGAAGTTAGGAAACATCACATCAGCAGGAACAACCTTGTCTTCCCAGTGTGTGCTTGGCTCCGAACTATGACTTTTTCTTCGTGTGACGCGTGAACTATACACTCACATCGACTGTCACGAAACTATTCAAACGTTTTCCTCATTGGTTTGACATATGCCTTGATTTTTTTTTCGTAATTTAAGTAAAATTTTCCACAATTTCACTAATCTACTGCATGTTTTCGTGATGCCAATGTTAAGTACATTATAAAATACAGTAAAACTAAAAATTCGAATTTAAATTAATAGCAGAGCAAACAGTTAGGGAAGGGATAAAGAACATTATTTGAATATACTGTCCTGTCGGCAAATCGTCCGGTGGGCGTATTGTTCGCTCACCGCCAAATGAGGTTTCTGCGGGGGGGGGGGGGGGGGTGTTCTGATGCCATCCACTTGCTGGCTACCCATTTTGACAGAGTCTGTGTGACCAGAAGTATTCTTGCCACTTTCTCTTCACTTTTCCTCATCGAGTTTTTGAAAAACGCGAGATACCCAAGCTACTTGCAAATTTTAACCTCGTTATAACCATTGTACGCCTTTCCGCTTTTTCATTGCCTAAACAGAAACAAACTCACGGGACTGTTAATGAATAACTTTAAAAAGTTTCCTTGTTATTTGTATTAGTATAATTACTTCTTGAAACATGATACGGCAACAAGGAAAATCATGCTTCACGATAATACAAGTTTAATGCCCTTGCGCCCTTTATGACGACACCCTAGTAAAAGAACGCGTCAAAGGTTTTTTTTTTTTTTTTTTTACCACAAACAATTTACAAGCAGACATGTCTCTCGCATTTTACTGAAAGTTACTGAAAACCGTCATGGTTGTTCCTTCCTTGCCATGGCATTTATCACTGAAAATCGGAGGGCGGTCGAGGGTCTAGTGGTTTAAGACTTCGACACCATTGGGAGAGGTCAAAATCGAGTCCCATTCGGGGCAAACACATTTTCTACCTCGTATGTGGCATCGTTCATTTGGGGCGATCTTCGGGAGTTCTCTCCGGGCATTCCGGCTTCCTTCCCCTCTGCTTCGGAATCGTTCAGCCCACAAATTCTAATTTCCGAAACTTAAAGTTCTGAGTTGACCCTTTGCAACACCTATTTGTAATTTGTACACACATACAGTACGTTAAAAAATGCGTGTGGTCCACGTGAGCGTGCGTGTTGGGTTTAGTTCGCAGCGCTTTGAGCAAATTCAAGAAAATGGGTAAGCGACTACACAATACACAGTTGTTATTGATATAAGCGCAAGCAGGTGTCCCGTTGCATGCAAGACCCCACGACACTACGCCACTAGTTCTACTTCCTAGCCACTCTGTACAGTATTTGTCAAAACTTCTGCGCTGCAGGGTCATTTACTACTGGCTCGTTCCGAAAACTTGCTTTGCGATGACTGGATCCGAATCCGGCGCGCGCATGCTCTGTCACCTCTCACCCCTGATGTCATACCTGCAATAATCGAATTACGTCTTTGTTGTGCGTCTCAGAGAGCAGCAACTCGACTGGCTCGCCGTGATATCAGTAAATTACCTGTGTTTGGTACAGCGGGCAAAACTTCGCTGTGGTTAGAATAGAGTCGAATGTCCACAGAGCCAAAACGCGTACAAGGAAAGTTGTAGCTGACTCTGCAACGCATAGTGTTGTCATTAAAAGTTTCCTTAATTATCATAGTTCGTCATAAAGACTGGTAACTCGCTGAGTGCAACCTTGCAAAGCTACACCCGGAAATAGTCGTGCTGTGACGGACACAGCTTGGGAGAGAGAGAGAGAGAGAGTTTCCCAAAAGCTTAGTTGGTGCAAGCGTCCGGTTCGAGAGTGCTACTTCTAATTGTGACATCATGCAGCTTAAAAAAAAAACAAAAAAAAAAAAAAAAAACAACAACAAAAAAAAAAACAAAAAAACAATGACAAACGGGGAAAAAGGCAACAGACAAACGACTGGCGTGTAGAAAGTTCCTGACTGACAGGTCATGACAGGAACGTGTGCTGACGATTCAAGAGTCAAGATTCAAAGATCACTTTATTAATTCCTTATGGGAAAATTGAATGTCTGCTCAAGACGTGACAGTACAATACGGCATTCATAAACAAAAAACACCACTTTATTGCCATGTGCATAAAACATTAGGAATTTGTTTCGGTTTAAAGAGAACTGCTCTCTCTCTCTCTCTCTCTCTCTCTCTCTCTCTCTCTCTCTCTCTGGCGTCCTGCCAGAGTACATCAGCAGCCTCTTTACCTCGTCTGATCCACGCTATCCCTCATCAACGCAGCGCTTTATACCGCCACGTCCGAGAATAGATATTTTTAAATCAAGTCTCTGCTTCTCCGGTGCCTCTCTTTGGAACAAACTCCCTCTAAGCATTACTAACAATGGATCGCAGTCATCATTCAGGAAAAGTCTCTTCAACCACCTGGCATCAGAAACTGCATAAATTATTTACAACCCATCCGTCTTGCCCATTCACCAAAGTTCACTTCTTACCAACAAAACCTGTCACGCAATTTACATAAACAGTGATACACCTGCGCTAGTCCCGTGAGTATGTACATCATAAGTGATACCATGATTTTGTGTATAACTATGCTTGCCGCGCGAGTGCGCATATATATATATATATGTGTGTGTGTGTGTGTGTGTGTGTGTGTGTGTGTGTGTGTGTGTGTGTGTGTGTGTGTGTGTGTGTGTGTGTGTGTGTGTGTGAGAGAGAGAGATTTCCTTTTCTTAGGTAATTTTTTTCTCCTTCTCTTCTTATTCTTCTTTTGAATTTTCCTTTTTTTATGGTAGTGAAGCAACGGCAAGTTTGAAAATGGTCTTTGTATGCCTATAACTTCTTCCGTTGTAAAATAAAGGATCGTTATCGTTATCGTTATCTCTCTCTCTCCTGTCACACACAAACACACACACACACACACACACACACACACACACACACACACACACACACACACACACACACACACACACACACACACCAGGTCCGGATAAGTTCGTTTTTTAGAAGGGGGTGAAAGACTCCAAAACAAAAATTAAGACGGTTGGAGGCGGGGTGGGTGGGGGACGAGGTTTACGGGAGGTGTAGGGAGGGAACAGAGCACAGGTCAAAACTCACAATAATGATAAAGGTTCATTCACGACACCCGAGAAAGAAGAAAAAGTGTGCAAAGATGAGGCGGGACCTTTTCTAGTGACGATTTTGAAGTGCAAGATTTATTTGTGTATCTAGCGGCTTTTTTAATTGTTGTAAAAACCTGCTGTGTGTATATTTTACAGGGGTGGGTGGGTGTTTGGGGGTTTAACGTCTTTGTCCACCACATAGGGTGATATTAAAGACGGGGCAACGATGAAAAAGCCAGCACAAATATTTGGCCCCAGCCGGGATCGAACTCACGACCCGAGCATTAGAAGTCCAACGCTCTACCATACGACCACCCCGGCTCCCCTGTATATTTTACAGTGGCTAGTACTTCTAACAGTTCCTATAATAGTTCCACTATATGCAGTTTTTCTAATCAGCACTATAAGCTGGGCAGTGGTCCCAAACGACATCTGAGAAGTCAAAATGGGGCTTTGGAAATGTTCAGCCCACCAAATTTGAAAAATAAATGCAATTCTAAATTCCGAAATTTAAATAGCTGAGCTGACCCTTCGCACCACGTGATTGTAATGTGTTGATGTCCAGTGTGTGAGAGAATGCGTGTGATTCACGTGAGCGTGCATGTTGGGTTCAGTTCGCGGCGCTTTGAGCCGATTCATGAAACTGGATAAAGCGCCTATACAATACTCGTTGTTATTATTATTATTAAAATAAACAACGCGTTGGCGTTTATTTGAAGGGCCAAGTATGGCGAGTGTGCCTAGTTTGTAAATGCATTTTGCTGTCACGAATAGCGCGATATTTTTATATTTTTGTGTTTGCAGGGCAAGGTGCTTGCGTGGGAGTTGCAACAGGAGGCAAACTGCCAGTGAAGCTGGGACTTTTTGCGCAGGTGGCAAGCCGAGGTGATGCGAGTGGATTTGAGCGGAGTGGCTTCCTGTTCTAAACAGAAAGTAGACTCACACTACTCTAGTGAGGCCTGAGCGGAAAGGAGACATTCGAATTTTGTTAAACTCATACAAGCTGCGTACCCCTGAATGGTCTGTGCATGGTAATTTTATTTCTAGATTGAAGCATTTTCAGGGGTGACTATGATGTCTGAGGCTAATATGGAATTCAAAATGAGGCAGGTTAACGGAAAAGAATTCAAGTGAGGCAGGTTAACGGAAAAGACTGACTGACTGACTGAAACGTTTATTTCAGGATAAAGACTTGTAGGCATGGTCTGCCTATCTTACAAGCTGTCCTGCTAATCTACGAACACTAAAAAAATAAAGGCTAACATTACAAAAAAAGTATAAGAATTCAAATGAGGCAGGTTAACGGAAAAGAATTCAAATGAGGCAGTTTGACGGAAACGAATTCAAATGAGGCGGGTTAGGGGAAAAGAATTCAAATGAAGCAGGTTAAGGGAAAAGAATTCAGGTAGGCTAGGGGAAAAGAATTCAAATGAGGCAAGTTAGGATCAGACTAATCGAACTGAGGGACCGAAGCAAATAAATAAACTTATGTTAGCGGTTATTCTCTTCTCTGTCTTAATTTTTTGAAAGTCGGGACTGCATCTGTTGCAATATTATCAGTTTAGGACGAATTAGAGTGGCAGAAGCCTCCATGGCTCCCTTGTGACTCAGGTAAAGGTCATTCACAAGAGTATGTTTGTAATTAATGTAAAGCTCTTATTATATATTATAATGCCTGTGTAAAGTTTCTCTATACAGAAACAACTTTAAAACTTGGGCGTTTTCCTTTCTCCGATACGATGACGTCACTCCAAATTTCGTGATCAAATGTTATATGTTGTGTACAGAGTTCGTCGTCCCGGACATAGTATGAGAACCGAATAACGTATGGAGACAGCAAACTGTATTTCTATAAAAACTAAACAAAACAAACAACAACAACAACAACAAAAGCACCATCACCACCACAACCACCAGTAATAGCAGTAAAAACATGAAACAACAGAATAATAAACCCGTTGTTTGTAGTCGTGATACTTTATTGATAGTTTTATTTGTGAGAAAAGAATGATAGCGTGAACGAGACTTATTATCAAAAAGCAAAAAGAAAAAAAAATCATTGTACAGATCGCAACAAAAGTAAACGAGAAGAAAATATATGTGCGCGACGACAAGCCAACAGTTTTGTGTTTAAAATTCAATATTGTGCAAACAAATAAAAGAACAAATAACAACGCATACGTCCATTTCACACACATAGACCACAAAAAAGCAAAACAATTTCTGTATCTTTTCATCCTTGCTGAGCTGCTTTTTGCGCTGAGCATTTCATTTTGTCACGGGGTCTTGCTGGCAGGCACACACAAAGCAGGTCTCGAGATAGTCAACTATCTTACAGGCAGGAACGATATTTAAAGTGCTTTGGTTTTAAACTGTTGATTGACTGCATACCAAAACAAAAACCGGTGAGCAAAAGTGGGTATAAACAGTAGCAAAATCAGGCCCTTAAAGTATCATTTTGCAGGTATATGTACGCGCATAAAATTGTTTAAGATAATAAATCACATGAATATGAAAACAATTTGATGAGAGAGTTGGATTTTTGTGATTATGCTTAGAATCTCGAGAACGGTGTTCTCGTGTAAATGGGACTATCAAACATCAAAGGCCTCCGTTTCGGTGAATAAAGAGCCTTACTCCAGGGCTCAAATACCAAATCTACAACTGGATTGAAACAACACTTTTAGGAATACAACGGGACTTCTTCCATGTATCAATATTATCGAAACGATTGGCAAAGTTATGTAGAAAAACTAATTCTTTGGTTATATATACACGAACTACATGGCACCGGGAAAAACGTTGTACATACATTGAAATGTTCAGGCAATAAACTGGGTTTGGTAAATAATGGTAAGAGCGCATTGAGCTGCCACTTAAAGAGTACAGCAAATGCAATCCTCTGTTTGGAAGTCTTTGAGGCGACTATGATACTGCCACAATGTATAAGAAATGAAAATACATTGGAGTGCAAACCCTTTGGAGTGTATCTCAGAGAAAAGCCACAGAGTTTAACTAGATTCTTCGTCGAATTGTGTATGATAATGTGATGGTGTTGAGTGATTCAGGCAGGCGCACGAATCGAGACATGGTTTAACAAAAACACGTTTGTTTGTCCGTTACAGAGGAGCAGTGTACTACTCCTGCAAAAACACAAGTGGAAAGACATTAGTACACCACAAAAAAGAAAAGCAATAAGCATTGAAATAGACGACACATAAAATGGGTCAAAACTGGAACAATACCAACAATGGCTAAGCAACTATTACACAGAAGTAACATACCAAACTGAACTAAAAGCACGGCTCGCAGAAGTGTAAACAAATAGTTGAAACAAAGACAAAATGGCAGCGTCGGTCCACACCACGCTACCCGACTCTAGCATCAAACAGGCCCCGTTTACATTACAGAGCGCTCTGAGGGCGCCCCTAAAGCGCACCATACTGAGAGCGCTCCACGGCGTTTACATCACACAGTCGTGGAAGGGGACCTGATATGTCACGTGCTCTCGAGGAATGTGACACATTCAAGATGGCAGCGCCCAGAAAGCACGTGTTTTTTGTATGCCTGGCAAAAAAAAAAAAAAAAAAAAACCAACAACAACAACAAAAAACAACAACAAAAAACCCCCAAAAAACCGATTTTTTGCCATTTGCAAAAATGGCCTGTTGCTACGGTGACACAAGGCCCCACGTGACGAGACGAAAGCGCCCTAAGCTAGAGCGCCCTCACACTACCCACGGTAGGTAGTCTGAGAGCGGTGCGCTTTCGGAGCGGTTTGTCCAAGTGTAAACGCGACAGGGCGCTCTCAGAGCGCTCTCAGGGCGGTATTGTAAGCTAATGTAAACGGGGCCTGTACATGAGTCCGTGAATTCAAAACAAAACTCACTTATAAGCTGGCTGGTGTCCGCCTAGGGATTAGAGTCCATGCTGGCGTCAGAGCAGAATGGAATACCCGCAGGGCTGAATTGGGACCGTGCCCCGCGGCGTGGGGCTGGGATACTTATAACGAGATCACGTGGGCGCCCGGCCCGCAAAGAAAGCAACAGTAGGGTGCGTGGCTGGAGGAGAGTACATTTAGGGCTAGAGGGGGGAATATATATTTCTTGCTATCCATATATCCAACCGTAGCGGGCGTTCTATAGCAGCTAGGAATTTCAAACAAACGGCAGCTGAAAGGGCTTGAAAAATACTTTAAAATGGCTTAAGTTTGGAACATACAGAGAACATACAGAGAATTCCCTATTGCCGATTGAAGAGCGTAAAGACCGGGACCACGCATTTGACCACGCATTTGATAAAATGGCAAAATACACCCGTTAAACTATAAACTACCGCTAACAACGAAACATGATTAGAAAGTTAAAAACTCTCCTTAAACTACTGCACTTTACAGAATTATTCTAAGCGAAGGGACTACGGAGATAATTGACACTGAAAAGACACAAACAAACACAACAAATTGACACGCGCGCCACCGCGGATACGAAACACTGCGTGCGTGCGGCTAGTGGGCACGCGGCTCGTGGCTAGCGAACAGCGCTGGCCAGAGAACTAAGCGGTAGTGGGGCGAGCGACCAAACTAGCGACCGAGCGGGTGCAAACAACTCGGCTACAATAAAAAAAAAAGTATTTGATTTTCGTAAGTGACATTGCTTCTTCCGACAATCAAACAAATGTACAGCATCATTTAATTCCAGAAACCGCCGTCTACAAAAAATATGCCTGTACTACATATGTCTAAAATATATTAAACCAGCTGTCAACTTTTTATTAATATCCATGTATAAAATGTCCACAAGTTTGGAACTTCAACAGTGATTGATGAATTGTACGATGTGAGTAGTGCCCAAATTGTAGTATTATGCGTTTATAAAGTCATAGCTATGAAATGACGTCGTGGAAAAAACATTCACACTAAGTCCATATATATTTTACACACAGAACCAAAAACAACAACAAAATGTCAAATATGAATTCAGAAAATTCATACATCTGATTATCTCCCTCTAACGGTCTGTATCTGCTCTTAGGATCTCGGATCTCGAGAAAGCTCTGGTGTAGATGGACTAACAAACAATAAAACAAGGTAGACACTTTCTGTATGTACGTCGATAGTGTGCACTAACTGTGTTTTAAGTACATATGTACAGTTCTAAACAAAGCAGCTTCCGATAAGAAGGGCATCTTTCAAAATTTTCAAATCCATTCGAGTGAGGAGGGTATCTTTCAAAAATTTCATATCCATTTCAGTGAGGAAAGTATCTTTCAAAATTTTCAAATCTATTCAAGTGAGGAGGGTATCTTTCAAAAATTTTCAAATCCATTTCAGTGAGGAAAGCATCTTTCAAAATTTTCAAATTCATTCCAGTGAGTTCGGGAACTTTCAAAATTTTCAAACCCTTCGGACCAAAAGTACCTTTCGTAAACTTCTACCGTTTTTTGCGCACAACGAATCAACGTGCATGTATACCAGTGGTAGGAACTAGAGATTTCACAGTTACAGACAACGTGGCAATTTTCATACTTTTTTACTTTGAAAATTCAAATTATAAAAAGAAAAGTCGGGAGAGGATTCCCTACGGGTTGTGCCTCTAGACCTTTCCGTAGCTTCCGATGTGGCTGTATTGTACATCCGGGCCCTGTGACGTAGTCTTGGGGTCATGGCCATCCCTCTGAAAGTGGTCGTACGTGTCAGTGCCATCTCCTGACGATGACGTGTTCTGTGTGTAGAAAAATGATAACAAAATGGTTTAGCCTAAAATTCTCCCGGTCTGTATGCGTTTTGGAAATGTTCAGCCCACAAAATCAAAAAAATATTCGCAATTCTAAATCTGGAAACTTACATGGCTGAGGTGACCCTTCGCACCACGTGACTGTAATGTGTTCAAGCCCAGCGTGTGAGAGAATGGGTGTGATTCATGTGAGCGTGCGTGTTGGGCTCAGCTCGCGGCGCTCTGAGTCAGTTCAAGAAATTGGGCAAAGTGTCCACACAATACACATTATCATCATCATCATCATCATCATCATCTTTGTGTGAAGGGTACCACAATTGTTAAACCGATTCAAGCTGTGCATGAACCACCAGAACAAAGCTTATCAAATGCTCAAGTCACGGGGGTTTCTCGATTTATATAAGTCTGTATTTTCAGCTGATTGACAGGTGGTATTCAATTAGTATGGCAAAGTACTGAAAAAGCGTAACTGATTATGTAAATACAGGCCAGTAGGTTTTTTTCACCTGAACTGGTGGCACGATGGCTGCAGCATCTCCACTGGAACCCGTGACGTCACCCTGTTTACCTGGAACAAATACTGAGCAAGTATGATTATTCCACATAAGGCACGTGGTCATTTTAGAGACAAGTTTGCGCCAAATGTAACGGGCAATGTTAAATTAATTCGGGAACGGTACACTCACTAGAGGCAGTGACAACGACAAAGCAATAACAATGGCAATTTTCCAAGGATGAGAGAGAGAGAGAGAGATTCTAAACCTTGATCAGGTGCCATCTGAGCCAACGTAGCGTAACCAGACGTGTCCAGGGGATGGGGGGTCATGGAGAGGGGAGGACCTCGCGAAGTGGCCGCATCTTCTTGTCCTGTTAGACACGTAGAAATGACAGCACAGGGAAATCAATTAGACTAGAGTTAGAGAGCAGCAGATGGGAGGGAACCGACCCCTAATTGAAAAGTCTTGTGGCGCATCGATTAAGCTATCAGGGCCTGTGATACAAAACACTGGTGTCGGTGTCTGATACTTTACGTGTCACGCCAGATCATTATGGAGTAGGGTACAGTTTATGGTGAACAAGGAGGGCGTGATTGGTTCATGTTGGGTGTCCCTTTTTCATTAACACGGTATCGGCTTTGGGCAGCACCACCTAGCTTGCAGCTTGAGTAGGCTGCTTTCTTCACGTGGTGGCACAATGATAAAGAAGGCAGAGCTCAGTTGTTTAAGGTTCAACGGGAAGAACACTTTTAGGCAGTACAGCCTGAACTGCGTAGCAACAGCGCTACTAACCCCTCCACTACACTTCGTTTCGATATACACGTACTACGATTTCGAGCATGCTTGCGTATCGACAGTACTACACAACAGTAGCTAGCGTAATCAATGCCCCCCCCCCCCCCCCCTCCCCCCGCCCCCCAAGTTTTCCGATACCTTTTCAAAAGCTCGTAAGTAAGTAATCAGACACAAAGTTTTGCTAAGGTGCAAACAGTTTGCTGATTATCACCTTTTTTTTTTTTTGGTTACGCGTACCTTGAGCCTTCGCTGGTGAACCTTGTGTGTTGTCTCCCTTGCCATGCTTGGCACCTTGGGGCCCCACAGTGATGGTTGTCTTGTTCTTTGCACTGGAAACCATAGCGTATACATCGCCTTTAGGGCCGACGTTATGGGTAATTGGAGGTCTTCCTGGAGCACCAGCCTGTGTCATCTCGCCCTTTTTAGTGTCCCATGGCTCTTGGTAGGCGTTTGGTTGGGGAGCTGCTTGTTTGATGTTCACCTGTCCTCCAGTAATGCTGGTGACTTCATACGCAGCTGTACGAGCACTTTTCTTCCTGAGAACACCTTCCTGTTGTTTCGTGGGTGTGAACTCGTTGAGGGAGGCATATCCGGCACCGTCCGAGTATCGTGGAGCTTGAGTGGAATCTGGGGTTTTGTTGGTCATTTCAGAAGGTGACGAGCGTCCGTTCATACCGATGCCGCTGTCATTATCGGCATCTGAGCCGATCTGCGGGAACGGTTGGCTGGTATACTCTGTAATAAAGACCACCAGAATAAATGGACAACCGTTATCCCCCCCCCACACACACACACACGCGCACACACACACACACACACACACACACACACACACACACACACACACACACACACACACATCCCCGGCATCTTTTTTTTTTCTTTTTTTTTTAGACAGAAAGAGTGACTCAGACTCAGACATTTTTATTGCAGAGACCTACGGAGAGAGAGAGAGGGGGGAGGGAGGAGGGGGGATACTGTTACTATACCATTAGCGGATGATGTTTGAGTCCGATGGCGTTCGTATGAAGGATCCCTGCCTGGAAAGAAAGCAGAAGTGGTATAGGTGAAAGTCTTCACGTCTCAGTAGTAGAACCATCAGATGCATGGGTAATTTAAATTACTACCGTGAAGTAAATGTTTCGGAAAACTTAAAGGAAATCGGTATTTACGCTTTAAGAGTGGAGAAGGATTTGTAAAATGTATTTCTAAAAGACATTTAGCTTTCAAGACCTGGATCATTTCATCGTGCTGTTCTAACTGTTGTTGTTGTTGTGGAGGTGTGTGTGTGTGTGGGGGGGGGGGGGGGTGGTAGATTTCCCGTCTTCCTCAAGAGATCCAGGCACGGTACTTTTTCACATTTTTTATTATTTGTGCCGTTGCCTCACCTCTTCCCTTACGATGGATAACCAAGACGACGATTATGATGACAGCAGGAATTATCAGAACTACCATCGCTACTACGACGGCTATAATGATCGTGGTATCAGTAGATGCTTGCACCACGCCACCACCATCTTTTGACACAACTGGAAAAAAATCAGCAAAAGACAGTGGTATCACTAATAAATAATTGTACGCATCTTCTCAGGGTCTATTAAAGTGCAAAAGTGCAATTCAAGTCGCAGTTTGGAGAGAGAGAGAGAGAGAGAGAGAGATGATGATGATGATGATGATGATGATGATGATGAAACTTTAACGGTAAAAGTTTTGACAGAAATTCGCCAGTTTGCAAACTTGCCGTTGCTAATACTACAGAGACTATCTACAAAGGAAAACAAAGGGAGCAAGATATAAAAGGTATTATGCACTAAACTACAAGAAACAAAACCATAGAGAAAATCGTCCATCAGGTCAAAACGCATTCACACACACGTACGACCTTTGTAAACACAAATCACTGAGAGGAAGACAGACAGACAGGCAGACAGACTCACTTACTCTCTTCCTTTACAGCAAAGTAGTAATCGATACTCCCGAATTCATTTGAGATGGCGACTTTGTAGACTCCCGTGTATTCCTTTGGCACGCTTGTTCCTGCAATATTACACGTCATAAAGTTTCTGCCTGGTGCGCTGTTCGTCACGTGACTTGTGAACATGTTTTTCTGAGATACATCGTCTCCTGTGTAATCAGAATCACTTTCATAATGGGTGTAGCTAAACCTGTCTGGTTCAGGATACATCCTGAGGTCAATCTGGATGCCCTTGTCCGTCATGTTGAGCGGTGTGTTGCGGTCTCTGCCTTCTTCTGTTACAGGTCTTGGCTCAGCTGTAACACACACACACACACACACACACACACACACACACACACACACACACACACACACACACACACACACACACACACACACACACAGAGCAACTGAAAAAAGTGATTAGGGGTAATTGACACTGCATATTTTCAGTGGTTAAACATGAATCCAGAGTTCCTAAATATGACGATTACTTTCAATATTTCTCACTCTCTATAGTTTTATTGAACCCTCCTTCATTAATAACATTAGGTAGAGCTTCAAAAAACGGACTATTTATTTTGCAGGAGGACTATTTGATTCAGAAAATATTGTCACAAAAGGAAGTGCTCGTTTGGAAACAAAGAAATAAAATACGAGCGAAAATAGAACGAACAAGCGCAAGTGAATATTTGGGAGTGTAGCGTCCTTTAAGGGTGATATCAAAGATGTAGCGACGAGAAAAAGCCCAGCAAAAATATTTGTCCGGAGCCGGGATCCGCTCTCGCGACCTGCCTTGACAGTCAAACGGTCTACCATTCGACCACCCCGGCTGCCCCCCCCCCCCCCCCCCCCCCCCCCCACACACACACACACACACACAAATATCGAATAAAAAAACAAAACAACACACTTGTATAAGAAAAAAGATTGGGTTGGACTTACACTTTACATTAAGCGTTAGCGTGATACTGTCCTTGACCCCAACTCCATTCCACACGAGACAGGTGTAGTTTCCCATATCAGTCCAGTTTGCCATGGTGATGTTATGGTCAAGGTAATTAACAGTAACGCTGTCATTGCCATGGTCAGTATCAGTCAGATTGACAGTGCCGTCATGTGATGTTCTTGACAACAGTAGACCAGGTCCAGGGCGTCCACGTGCATCACAATGGGTGGTAACATTGCTTTGTTCCGACTCCGTTACGTTCAGTGAGGCGTGCTCGCCATTCAGGGCAAAAGTCATTACTTTTGCTGGATCTAAATATTTTAAAAGAAGCAACCAAATTTATGACTGGCGTTAAGATACACGTTAAATATCATAATGGTTAAGAGATGAGGAAACGTATAGTGTATATACCGTGCAAGCGATTAGGCTGTTTTCTCAAAACGATTACTTGAAAGGATATAAGGCTAGACTAGCAGTTCAGTTAAGATTTTTTTTTATACAAGTGCAATGTAGTCCGCCTCTTCACAAAAGAGACTCCAGTAGACATTGTGCGTACGTAGTGATCAGTTTGACTAAAAGCTTACATTGTGTAAGAAACGTCCTCTCTTCAATGGGAGTGTAGAAATCTGGTTTGGCTGCCCATGTGGCTGAACAGTAACACGTCATGTTGTCCTCAGTGGCTTGTGACGTGTCGACAAAGACAGAACTGGACACTGCTGTTTGATTTATGACGTCGTCATCTTGGTCCTTGTGATGAGGAGTGTCGCAGTAAAACTTGACAGAGCTGACCAGTGGCTTGCCGCCAGTCACAGTACAGGTCAACTTGTCCCCGGCTTTCAGAATTGCATCCTTGTCTGTTATATTTGGCGCATTTTCTGGAGGATCTGGAAGTGAAAATGTATGCAACGCCCTAGTACATTCATAGTATTAGAGTTCACTTCAGGTAGAACTTGCACACTGCACACTTTACGCGTCATTTGCACATCTTGGAATCTGTGTGCCAATAATGAATCGAATTAAATAAAACGGAAATATCAGATGGAACCACGGCAGCTTGTCTTTCAAGAATCTATATAATTATGTTACAGTGAATTTGTGTTATCGGAAATCCCTAAAAATTTTCGGCAAATTCATGTGATCACTGTTTCACTTGGGGATTTATGGAAATCCCCAAAATTTCCAGGGATCTTACTGGTTGATTTTACTGACTTTGTTTAATAACAGATACAATGCAGAGTTGCCTATATAGCGTTTTCAAGTATGTTTGAGTCCACAGACGGTGGCTGCTATTCTCGTTTTAGTTCTCGAGCTGTTGGTGCTGAGTTTGGTTAATTCTAGTTTTGTTTTCCAGGATGTTGGAGTCCAGGGCCGGATCTAGGATGGCAGGTGAGTGCTCCTCCCCACAACCCTCCTACCCACTGTATGATTTTTACACCATCTGACTCTACCCCCCCCCCCCCCCCACCCCCAAACACACACACACACACACACACACACACACACACACACACACACACACACACACACACACACACACACACACACACACACACACACTCTGATGTTTGGAGCCTTTGATCTACCCACCCACTTACCTAATGACAGTATTTTTGATAAATACATAGTATGGATAATGGAAATCGCTAGTTTCGTTTGAGGAGTTTTACGCTTAAGCTACATATACCCTGGGCAGCTTGAGGCTGGAAGTGCCCTGTTTTGCGTACAGGAGGCACGTTTAACATGGCTTGCGGAGTCCGTCCAGCGTAAGCTGCATAGACCCGGATCCATTTAAACGCATACGTAAAGCGCCATTGGTCTATGCAGAGTGAGGGTGGAAGTGCCCTGGAGTCATTCGGGCTGGGGACTACATCTTGCTTATTACATCTGCCATCCTTACACTTTCACATCACAATAATTATCGCAGAGGACATTGGTAATTGGACATTAGCATTACAGTTCTCGTAACTATGAAAGACCTACACGAGAGGTTGATATTGAACGCGACAGACACTAATCCCGCTTGACTATTTTCAGGGTTTGTCACTTCGCATGTGGCCCGTTTCCCGTCATCCTGTATGGACGGTGTATAAATGCACGTATTGTCACTGTTCCCGTTGTCACAGATGACCCCGCTCCAACTGTATTTAGGTGAAGGGTTGGTTGATGTTTCACACGTCAGTGTCATGGAGAGGGTTCCGTTTGTAATGAAGGGTGATGGTCCAGTGACGTTAGTGCCGGCTGCATCAGGACCGTCTGGGGGAGAACAAGGAGTATGAGCATGGGAATGAATGAAGATGATGAGTTCACTTTCTGTTTGTTTATAATGCTCTCTCTCTCTCACACACACACACACACACACACACACACACACACACACACACACACACACATACACACACACACACACACACACACACACACACACACACACACACACACACACACACATACAAACGCACACACAGGCGCACAGAGAGAGAGAGAGAGAGAGAGAGTAATAAACAGAAAAAAACTCACAGGCCACTCGAAGTGTGTAAATAATTTCTGTAGTCTGAGTGCCACAGACTTTCTGACAAGTGAAGTTCTGTCCATTGTTGTCTCTGGTAATGTTCGTTTTCTCCAGACTGTGTGTGTCAGAGTGACCTGGCCACGTGCGTGTTGGTGTCGCGCCGTTTGCGCAGCCTCCCAGACAGAGACAGGTTAACGTTTCTCCTTCAACAATGTACTCCTTACACGTTGTGTAGGGTAGATCTTGCGCACCTAATTCAATACAACAAAAAACGCGATTACATGCGGGGAAAAAAACGGCGCAGTTTTGTTTGATATTGCCTGCGGCACCCACCCGCGTAAGTTTACTTTAAGAACGGGTACGTGTTTTATAAGGTTGATGATTAATTTGTTGCCTAAAATTTGTATATGGGCGTTTTCCTGATGGAAATTTGTTTTTTTTTTTAAATCAGACCGATGGATGTCCTCTAATACGTCTTCTTTCTATGTATAGAAATCCACGGTGTCTCACGTCCGTGTGTGCGACTGATATAAAACCTAACTTTGTGGGGAACGCCGGGCTCGTTCTCGGGGAAAAGTAAATTGGAAAATCGGAGCTTAACGTCGATTAGCACCACGTATCGCTAAACAAGGAGGCCAGAAAACACTCAGAGTTCTCACATCACGATCAAAATTAGCGGCTGTACTCAGGGAGAAACCGGAAACATATGTAGTCGAGTGGTTTGGACCCTCTCGCCCACTACACTAGGTTCTCCGGCAAGCTGTGTGCCGCGGGCCTTGTTCGGCTAGTCGCTCGCGTGCAGCGTCGCGGAACCACGATGGCTCATGTGCCAATTGTTTGTGTTTGTTTGTGTCCGTTTAGTGCTAAATATCTCCACAGTCACTTAACCTAAAGTTTTCATGTAAACTATAGTAGTTTCAGAAGAGATGGTACTTTAGCACCGTTTTGTAGTTTAACGGGCGTAGTTTGCCATTTTCACCACTTTTCAAATGCGTGGTCTCTGTCTTTACGCTCCTTAATCGGCGATAGAAACTTGCCTGTGTTTTGACGAGATCTTAAAATATTATAGTCTGAAAGTACTTTTCACGCTCTTTTGAATGCATTTTGTTTGAAGTTTGTAGCTATTGTATTACGCCCGCTGTTGCTAGTTTTCTGTGTGCTAACAAACACAGATTTGGCCGCTACGCGTGCATCTTGCCTCTTCTTTGCTGCGAGCGGCCGTTGCTTTCTTTGCGGGCCGCGCTGGGCGCATATAAAGAGCCGCGAGCCACGGTTCGCTGCACGCTCACACTCTCGCTCTCAGCCCTGCCGCGCGTGACTGCGTTTGTTTTGTACCTTGCTTGTTGTTTTTCTGTAATAAAACCCCATGTCATAGCGACCGCTGTGTTTACCTCCCTGTCTGCATGAACCGGACCCTCCCTGGGCACCCGGCTACACGTCATTCCGGGGAAATCGGAAAATCGGAGTTTAACGTCCTTTTCCACCACGTATGGGAAACTAGAAAACACTAACTAGACTGATCATATCACCGGCCCTGGATGTACTCAGGGATAGCCCCAAAACAATCTGCTAACACACACACACACACACACACACACACACACACACACACACACACACACACACACACACACACACACACACACACACACACACACAAGGAAAAATTTGAGTTTCACGTCCTTTTTTAACCAAGTATCGCAAACAGGGGGACAGGAAACACTTTCTACACATATATAAATATCACATCGTCAGCCCGAGCTTAGCCGGGTATATCAGCTAGTTCTTAATAAACTCTAGCCAACTCGTCAAGTAACCTTTCACAAAACAATGCATTATTTCACGTGCTAATGCCCTCGGACTCTGCAGTTCGATACAGTTTAAGCTTGTTGTGTGTGTATTTTCACCGTGCTCACGTGCAAATAACGATGTGAGCAACCCTTGAAGTGCACTGCGTGGGTGTGCTTTACGAAACCGCACATATTGTGGCTGCTTACTGAGACACGTCCGACATGGCAAGAAGTAAGAAAAGTGAAGCAGAAAGGTGGGAGATTGCGGGTGTTGCAAGGGCAGGGGAACCATTGTTAGCTATTGCTACTCGTTTCAAAACAACGAAAAGAGAAGTCAGTCGTCTGGTCGCTAAGCACAGACACACGGGCAGCTTTAGAGACTGAACAAGGACGGAACGCCCAAGGGTAACAATGACCAGGAAAGACAGGCTCATAGCACACCATGCCAGAGCCAAACGACTCAAGACTGCACGCTGCATCAGAGACGATCTTCAACATGTGAAAAAAACAACAACAATACTTGAGGAACTTTAAACTGTCAGTACTGGTGTCGTCAAACAAACATTTTCCCACTAGTTTTTGTTTCGTTCAGTTGTAGCTGCGTATCTCATCTGCAATACAGGATGTGTATGTCCCTGATGATTTAGATTGATTCCTGCCAGTTTGATTGTTTTATTACTGTATTGTTTTGCGGAAGCGCTATTGTCAGCGCCACATATATGCCAGCCAGATTTTGATGATGACTGTGAGAGGAGAATTCGCATGTTTTCCTGTTTCGGGCATGTGGTTAGTGTACATGTGCGTTGAAGCCGGACTTTAAGAGGTGTTCATTACTTTAATTCAAAGGGTCATTTTTATTTTCACAAACGTACTCTGTGTGTGTGTGTGTGTGTGTGTGTGTGTGTGTGTGTGTGTGTGTGTGCGTGTGTGTGTGTGTTTGTGAGAGAGAGAGAGAGAGAGAGAGAGAGAGAGAGAGAGAGAGGAAACAATCTTTTTTCAGTGTGCTATTCTCAGCGAAGCTGCTAATGCAATGTAAGAATTTACCTGTGAAAAACACCTGCGTACACGAAAAAATCAATAAGACGCCTCGCATGTCGACTGCTGGGAAACTAGTACACGTGCAGCTACTACTTAATGATACTTAACCTTCCGGCTACGTCGTGGGTAAAAAGTTGCACACACATTGCTTTAGATGAACGTATCTCGGTCAATCATGATATTTATGTCACACCTTTGAAATTTCATGACTTTGTCAATAAATGGTTTGACTATGTTCATGCCAAAAATTGTGTTGTTTAACTTGTAATTAGCAGAGTAATTAAACAATAAATAAGAATAAGTTGTGAATTGCCTATATAAAAAAAAACCATGGGTAATTTGTTTCCCACGACGTAGGACTAGGAATAAATTGAAATTTACCTTTCTAAAAACCATGGGTAATTTGTTTCCCACGATGTAGGACTAGGAATAAGCTGCAATCTGCCTATATAAAAACCATGGGTAATTTGTTTCCCACGACGTAGGACTAGGAATAAGTCGAAAATTACCTATTTAAAAACCATGGGTAAGTTGTTTCACACGATGTAGGACTAAGAAGTTTTTTAGCGACGTAGCCGGAAGGTTAAGCTGCTAATCAGTTTGGCTCGGGCCATTGTTACCGTATCATTTTCATTGGTTGTGATCAATTTGTAGGACGATTCATCGTAACCGAAAGCATTCATGAGTCTAACTCGGGAACCAAGCCAATGATAGCTCTTGGTACGACCTCGACTTCTTAGCCACGTGACTGGGGTTATCATGAGTCTGACCAGCAATGACATTCATCGGCAAGGAACAACGCATATTAGAGAAAAATCAAATATAGACTTGCTTCCCCTTTCCTTATAATGTAAATTGGGCCGAGGGCGTTGAGCGTCATGTGTCATGCGCGTGACATTCCTGCGGGGTTCGATATTTCGTTGGGTAATGTTACAGTGTGCTAACATAGACGTATTTTACCATGTTGGACTTTACAATGCCGTGTCGCTAAACCGTTTAGCGAAATGAATCTACATGAAAAAAAAAAAAAAAAAAAGTAACGCAAGGACTCTAAGCAACTATGAATACGTTTGACTACTAATAATAATAATGAGGATTTAGCGCCTAATCTCCGAAGGGCTCTAGCCGCTTTACAAATATATAAACTAAGAAGGGGATAAATAAGTACATGAATAATAGATGAATACTCTAATACCACCTCGAATACCGAAAGGGTTAAATAAATACGAAGAAAATACAAACATACATAGATACATACAGTCAGTCAGTCAGTCAGGCAGGCAGGCAGGCAGTCATACAAGCACGCGTACGTACGTACGTACCAACATCCAGTACATAACTACATACATACACACTACAAAAACAAAAGTGCATTCACGGTGTTCACATGAAAGGTAATTTTAGATAATTACGGAAAATAGAATGTAAGAATTATTGTTTAAGCAGAGCCCGTTCCCGACAAAATAGGACGGTGTAAAAGGAAGGATTATTCAATCAACGAAAATTGTAAGACTGTGGAAGAACGCGATTTCTTCTATCTCAAGTCAGCTGAAGTACAGTAAAGTGTAACACTGTCGACACCTAAGACCATCGAAAATTATCAAAACGTACGAGCAACCGTACCTCCAAACGACATCAGCAGACAGCACAGAAGACAGGCAAATAACGGCGCCATCCCCATGCTGTTTTCGTTGTGTCACTGAGACGCTGTTGCATCTATGTCGAGAATAAATCACACATCACTACTCCCTGCTTCTCATATCACCAGAAAGCGTCTCTGTTCCTAATCCGGCTGAGCGGAAACTCCAACGTAAAATCCCGTGTTACTAACTGATACGTCCAAAAGTAACACGGGTACATACGAACCCCATGGTGTTTTCACTTCCGTGTAGACAGGCCGCCCAACCGAATTAGCGTGGCCAACATACATGCACTGAAGATGAAGGTCGTTAATAGTAAAACATACACTAGAACCTGACGCCCTCCGCCACTGCCAACAATGCCAACGCGCGCGCGCGCGCGCGCGTGTGTGTGTGTGCGTGTGTGTGTGTGTGTGTGTGTGTGTGTGCACCACGGTGTTCTAATTATATCCATCACATACTAAATTGTATTGAATCTCTCTCTCTCTCTCTCTCTGCAGGCACAACCACCATGCATGGAACGAGGATGTAGATCTAAAAAGCAGCTGTGTCGCAAAATGCGAGGGAAAGGCACACGCTTTTGTTGACACCGACAACTTGATAAAAAGCTATCTCAGTCTACATGAGGCCATGCACCCCTGGAGTACTTGAAAGGAGCAGACCGGAGGTGGTGGTGGGTATTGTGTGTGAAATGCATTAAATGTTGTTTGGACACCTGAATACGCAATGCCTTTGCGTTTTCAATGTGCTATACACAACAGTTTGTAACCGAAGTATTTATGTGATGTGATGTGATATTGAAACATCGCCCTGAAGTAAGGAAATGACAGATAGAAAGAAAGAAGGTGACTTGTATACAACAGCTTTAACATTTCTATTACCTATAGCCTTACAACTATTGCAGCTAAACGCCCTCGATGAAGCGGGAACATGATATTATAGCCGCTGTTGTTAAAAAGGAAGTTTTCTGTTCATAATGAGCCTGTTCCATAACAAATGTCTGAATACAGTTTCCTCAATTCAGGGCCACAACTTGTGAAAGGCTAAGAACTGATTTCCACCACACTGGGTACAGTACAGAAGGAAACGGTCATGGCCCGGGGATCTTGGGCGGCATCTGTATGGATCATGTTTGTGTTCGCCGTGTGCACAGGTATGTGTGCTGCCGTATTACTCTACCACTGCACGCTAAACGTTACTGCTAGTTACACAAGGACACGCACATTCTGAGCAAGCAACACTGTTTATCAAGTCACTAGCGGCACGTTTTGAAAAGAAGGCGTAGACGTAGGGAACTTTATTGGTCTGAACCATTCATTTTTTTAAACCAGGGAAACGCCCATATAGAAACAGTACTAACAAATTAAACGGGCTAATTCCATCATTGATAAGCTCTGTTATTTCTTTGCAACAGTTTCGCTCGTAAGTGCGCCTGTACGCTCGAATACTCTATACTGGTGATAAGAGCTGTTGTTAATGCGATACAATTGTGACCGGAGGTTGTTTATGTCAAATGTATATATTGTTTAGAGTCCGGTACACAGTCACCGGAAGGTACTTACTCCGGCCCCGAGCGTGCGGGGTTTAATGATAACACGTACAGCAAGTTTTAAAATAGGTAGATTGATAGGGTGGCCCAACGCTGGTCAGTTGGTTTAGTCTGGGGGATTTGGGTTGTTTTGCAAGTTTTTAGTAAAGGCATTGCATAAATTCTGCGATCTCAAAATCGTACCAGACAACATTTGAATGAAAATGACAACATGCTGTTCGTAGAACAGATAGAGGTTGCCCTGGGCTCCAGAGTCTCACCAGAAGCAGCTGCAATGAGAACAATGCTAGACCAGAACATACTATTATTCACAGATACGATCGTTACAGGGTGGGTGGGTGTTTGGGGGTTTAACGTCCTTTTCCACCACATAAGGGTGATATCAAAGACGGGGCAACGAGAAAAAAGGCCAGCACAAATATCTGGCCCCAGCCGGCGGAAGATCGTTACAGACTTGACAAACGTTCCATACTTTGTACACGCTATCTATGTTTATTAATTTTTACTTTAATTCTGTCAGTGGCCCCCACACAAAACTGTTTCTTAAACGGAAGTACGTACAGGCACTTGAAAGTGAAACGCTATGTCTTTTCATCACCAGTGAGAAGTGCGATGATCTGGCACTGAAGGTATGCAACCAGCTGTCACAGAGCTTGGCAGTTTCATCAGTCAATAACACCTGCAAAAGAAAGTTTTATCAATAGGAAAACCGTAAGTACAGGCTTTCCAAAGTGCGTATTTTCATCAGTAGTGACGGCCTGACGAAATTATACAACCAATTAACATGCAGCGTGGCCTTTTAAAATGTAATCAGTCGAAAACATTTTCAAGAGAAAGTTTTGTAATCAGGAAAAGAAAGCTCTCATAGCAGCAATATCGCCTATGTTCAGCGGACACGCAGCATACTTCACCACAACGTTCCACAAACTAGTAGATAGACACACATATCTGCTACTTAAGTATATTTTTTAAAATCTGATCAAAATCATCTCTCTTCCCCTTTCCTCAGTTCTTTTTTTCCTGCCTTTTCTTCAGGAATGATTGGATGATAATGTCGTCTATAATCGTTTGTCTCTTCCCTTCGTGTGCCATCATGTGTTGGCCAGGGAATAGTGTCTCGATCTCGCACTTGGCGTCTTTTGTCGTGTAGTGCAAGTGTTCCCTGAGTGTACTACTCAGTTCCTTGACTCCTAGGTCCAGGGTGATATGTGGTCACCGTGACCAGTCCATGGGGCTGTTCTCTCCCCCTCCCCCCCCCCCCCCCCCCCTTTTTCTTTCAGTAACTCGACCAGCCCGGGGTCTGCTTGTTGTGTTTCAGTATGCCCTGTGTGTGTGTGTGTGTGTGCGTGTGTGCGTGCGTGCGTGTGTCAAGGACAGACAGTTAGAGAGACCTGTGCGTCTATGTTCTCATCCTTGGAAAATAAAGTTTCAGTCAGTCAGTCAGTTCTTTGTCCTTGTGGCCTCTCTCTTTTGGTTTGGCGTGGAAGAGTGTGATTTACCAGCCCTCTAGATCTTCCAGATTTAATGTGAAAATTATTTCAGTCAGAGAAGTCACAACACCAACAGGCAAATTTCAAGACATAAACAAGCATCCTCTGTGTAACGCGTTATGCAGTTGAACAAAATGTCACGTGACGTGAACCCGGACATCAAATCTGCGGGGGTCATGGATAAATTTCAATAACATTTTCTAAAGAATCACCAGAAAAAGCCGGTGCTTTTGACCGGTGTGTAACGATTTTTTTCCTCTAAGGAACCGTACTAGTAGTAGAAGGTGAAGTGTTAGATTTATGGGTATTAACTAGTCCGCTTTAAATGTGTGTGCGAGTTAGGATGTTAGTCTGAGTGTGTCGATCCATGGAACTCCGGTTATAGATTTAAGATTCAAGATTTTATTTTCGTTTTTCCCCTTTTTAGGTACGGAGGGTTAAAAAAAAGGAGGGGGGGGGGGGGTAAATTTCACTTGGAGTTGATCTTACTGTCGCAGACAAAAACAAAACAACACAAGAGGAGTTCACTTCTGCATGCTCAGTGACTGACCCCAATTAAACTGCACCGGGTTTTCTTAGAAACGACAGACGTGCCCTATCCTATCTATTAGTAAGCCGTTTGATTTGTCTTATCATGGAGAGAGTTTTTGTTGTATTGAATTAGGTGCGCAAGTTCTACACTACACAACGTGTAAGGAGTACATCGTTGAAGGAGAAACGTTAACCTGTCTCTGTCTGGGAGGCTGCGCAAACGGCGCGACACCAACACGCACGTGGCCACGTCACTCTGACACAAACCGTCTGGAGAAAACGAACATTACCAGAGACAACAATGGACAGAACTTCACTTGTCAGAAAGTCTGTGGCACTCAGACTACAGAAATTATTTACACACTTCGAGTGGCCTGTGAGTTTTTCTGTTTATTATGATCTCTCTATCTCTCTGTGCGTGCGTGCGTGCGTGTGTGTGTGTGTGTGTGTGTGTGTGTGTGTGTGTGTGTGTGTGTGTGTGTGTGTGTGTGTGTGTGTGTGTGTTATAAACAAACAGAAAGTGAACTCATCATCTTCATTCATTCCCATGCTCATACTCCTTGTTCTTCCCCAGACGGTCCTGATGAAGACAGCGCTAAGATCACTGGACCATCACTCTTCATTACAAACGGAACTCTCTCCATGACACTGACGTGTGAAACATCAACCAACCCTACTCCTTACTACAGTTGGAGCGGCGTCATCTGTGACAACGGGAACAGTGACAACACGTGTATCTATACCCCGCCCATACAGGATGACGGGAAACGGGTCACGTGTGAAGTGACAAACCCTGAAAATAGTCAAGTGGGACCAGTGTCTGTGGAGTTCAATATCAACCTCTGGTGTAGGTCTCTCTGTCTCTCTGAATGCTCCACCTTCTCCCACTGCAAAAGCAATTACTTTTGATTGAATGTGTATCACAAATAGAGTCTACACTTTTTCAAACAGAAACTCCCCATTATTTGATTATTTACATGCTTATGCACCCAGCCCCGACTCTCAGAACATATTAACGCTCAGCTGTATTGAATTAGGTGCGCAAGATCTACCCTTCACATCGTGTATAGATCTACCCTTCACATCAGTTGGTATGGTTCGCCCGTTAGGGGGTGCAAATGTATACCAGTCAATTCCGGCAATATTTCACATAAAGTAAAGTCGTAAAACGAAGTCAGCGGCCACGTGATTTCACCTCGCTAGACCCCGGCGTACATTTGCACCCCCTCCCGCGTTGCGGGGATACAGTTGCCCCCGTTAGTGGTCGACTGAAGTTTATTTGCCCCTCCTGTGCATGACTGGTATATATTTGCATCCCCTAATGGGCGAACTATACCAGCTGAGCCATATTAACCATTCCTGTGCTAAATCGACCTTTACAAAATCAGGTTATCATTTTCTGCAGTGGCTGCGCGGATGTGTGAATTCATAATGGAAAGAATGTCTGGCATATGCAATGCTCTCCAATGTGATCTTATTGCAGACCCTCCTCAGACTCCACCAACAATTTCAAGCCACACCCCGGGTCAGATCCTGAAAAACGGTGACACCCTGACTTGCACTGTGACCGGCGGGAAGCCACTGGTAACAAATATAACCTTCATATGCACGAACCCAGAACACCGAGATGAAGAGGACTTTCGCAATGGGATTTCCGTGTCCAGCTCTCTAACCATTAACACATCAGGAAAAGCCTCCACTGGAAATATGACTTGCAGCTGCACAGCAAGATGGTCCCCGCAGCCCGACTTCTATTCGGTTAGGGCAACCGAGGGAAGCTTCCGGGTTGATTGTAAGTTGAAAACTGCATGGTCGAGCACTAGAAATCGGCACTAACTTAACATTACGAAATCCATAACACATTTCAACTTACAATGATGTTTTAGAAAGGCAATTGCATTGGTCTGTTGGCATATGTTTGTGGGTTTTGTTTGTTTGTTTGTTTGTTTCATGTTGTTGTTGTTTTTGTTGTTTTCAGATCCTCCATTTATTGACCATTTCACCGTTTATGGACAATCGAAGATTGTGAGTTTCCCGGAGAGTAAACAAACGAACATTACGATGACATGCTACGCAAGAGGACATCCTACCCCTCGGATGTTCTTGGTAAAACGTACAGGGGACGACCTGAAAGTTCTACTTGGACAGGAGACTGACAACAGGTTGGGAAGAGTTCTTACGTACACAACTTCAGGAATGGCCGGGGAAGACATGGGCCTGTACACTTGTTTCGCCGTCAATGGTGTTGAGCCACAAGACAAGACAGAAATCCAAGTAAACGTCCAGTGTATGTATTGATGTTACTATTTGTTTTTAAACGCCTGCATTTACAACAGCCTGCCTACTAAAGAAATCGGTAAAAACCCACCACCATCAACAAAACATGAAACTACAGAATAATAAACCAGTTGTTTCTAGTCTTGAAGGTTTATTTGTAGAACACGTCAGTGATGTTATCTACAAATGTTATTTGTAAGAAATAACAAAGTCAAAAACAAAACTCATTGTGTTAATAAGACTCGTGATCGTTAAAAGTAATAACAGAATAAGTGCCCGGTTCCTGAGTTTTTTACTTGCTCAAACACGTTTTTATGACAACCCCAAATTCAAGTGTGTGTGTGTGTGTGTGTGTGTGTGTGTGTGTGTGTGTGTGTGTGTGTGTGTGTGTGTGTGAGAGAGAGAGAGAGAGAGAGAGAGAGCAACAGCAGCAGCAGCAACAACAACAAGGTTTCTGAACATAAGTGTTATACTATAGTGGTACTTATTATATTGCCCGTCCTAGGTTCACCGCAGCCATCTGTGCACGGGTTTCCAAACAGTCGAGAAAATCATCCAGAACTCACGAAAATGGGACTGTCATTTGATCTGCTGGCGTATCCTACCCCAGATGTGTTCCTGCTCTACAAGTACAAGTCCCAAAATGATGTCACTGGCACAAAAGTTTCCTCGGACATTCTGCAGGTCATGTGTGCAAAAACAACCAACTCAAGCCCTCTGGTCACTTGTGACGTCACACCTAAAACTGTTTCAGAAGAGGATACTGGGGTGTATCTTTTGGATTTATCGAATGGATTCGGACATTTCAAATACTTCTTTGACGTGGAAAGTCAAGGTTTTCTCTCTCTCTCTCTCTCTCTCTCTCTCTCTCTCTCTCTCTCTCTCTGTGTGTGTGTGTGTGTGTGTGTGTGTGTGTGTGTGTGTGTGTGTGTGTGTGTGTGTGTGAGAGAGAGAAAGAGAGATCGCAACAACTTCTTCGATTCCCCGGGCATCTTTCTCTGCATGCTCAAGACTGACATATGCAAGGGCAAATTTACAACCAGGATAATTATTAGTCAGTCAGATCAGGAGGTGACCCGTAACTCAAATCGGAAATCAGCTGGTAGGCATTCACTTCCCTCTTGACTTGGTTTTGCTAATGACGGCTAGACAAACACAATAGTTGTTTTCTTTATTTGGTTCCCATTTTCATGATGTTCCAGCGATAACGGACGAATTTACTTCAAGTCCAACTGCGGCCATTGTCGGTGGAGCTATCGGCGGAACGTTTTGCTTGGGGATTATTGTCATCGCGGCCGTAGTCGTATGGAGAAAGAAATGTAACTCTCTCTCTCTCTCTCTCTCTCTCTCTCTCTCTCTCTCTCTCTTAAGGTTCTTTATAACCCACGTTGTTTTACAAACTGGTACATTGTTTTGTTGTTGTTCTTTGGTGTAGTTAGTACTTCTGTTGAAGTAGGTGCATTAATTTCCAACTTTTCTCAAGCCATCACTGTTTTTGCCTATCGAAAGACGTCTTTTGAAAATTAAGGTTTCCTGTGTGATGCGTTTCATGACGGCCGGAACTAGGTCAATTTCTTTTTGGGAAATTGGGGATGGGGCGTGGGTTATGTAATATTATGCGTTATAGCAGTCACTGAAATCAGATTATGAACTGAAAACATTAACATTTGTTTAGATCGTAGGTACGAAAGGCCGCAACCAAGAGATCGAAGTTCAAGTCCATACACGGATTTGCAACAGCCACAAAACCGAGGCCAACTGCCGTCAGTTAGGTACAACAACCAAGAAGAAAACGTCATGCATCTGCAGCCGTCAGTCAACTATGCTAACACTGAAGCACGGCCAGACCTTTCAGAGTCTCCAGAAGTTGGCAGTTACGTGAATGTGGAGCCGATTACAAATACGTATGAACCAGTACAGCCCAGGCCGGAGACAACACCAAACGTCTACCATGCACTGCGCACGTCTTAAATGAACAGACATCTAATTAATAATAAAGTCAATCGTACATCACTATGAGTATTAGTGTATCTCTTCTTCTTCTTCTTCTGCGTTCCATCTGGCCGTCAAATTCGCAGTCCTGACATGGCAATGAACTGCTCCGTCTTTTGTAGGTCGTCGCTGTTCCCCAGAGTTAGTCGTGAAGGCTGGTGTCGATGGGCCAGATTTCACGGCGAAGCTGCTCGAGGTGTGGGCAGGTTTGTAGGATGTGGTCTGGAGTCTCCTCTTCAGCACCACACTGGCATGATGCTGTGTCCACGAGGCCCATCTTCTTCATATGTTTTCGGAGTGTATCTCTAAAGCACTAGCTTCCATCGGGGACGGATCCCCACATACAGGGATGCATACAATCTAACTCGAAGCAGAAGGTCGACCACAGCTTAATCGTACCGGTTCCATTGTTCGTGGAACTGGTTCGTAAACCAGACTTCGTCATTGTAATTACTAGGGTCTTTGTGTAGGTACTGCATGATAACAGCCATTCCAATGTACGTCAGCCAGTTTAATCGCACATGACACGCGAAGCAATAGTCTGGCAGATCAGAGCATAGTATTTCAAGTAGCTGCCATTATGAGTTTGCCTGTTCATTTCTTTGTTTTATTTTATTTTTTTGTCACTATGGCTCAGTTGGTATAGTTCGCCCGTCAGGACGTGCAAATGTACACCAATCAATTCCGTCGATATTTCGGCATTTAACAGTCGTCCACTAACGGGGGTGACTGTATCCCCGCAACGCGTGAGGGGGTGCAAATGTATTCCGGGGTCTGGCGAGGTGAAGGCACATGGCCGCTGACTTCGTTCTACGAATTTACTGTATGAGAAATATGGACGGAATTGACTGGTGTACATTTGCACCCCCCCCCCCCCCAACGGGCAAACTATACCAACTGAGCGTTACTATGAATGTTTGTGGTGCCTTTTTTGCATCACATTCTCAACCGACAAGAATGGTGCCATCTTTTCCAGTTGCTGTTTCATCAGATTCTCTGCCAAAAGTGACTATTCGACTGGTACACGAACAAGTAGAACTTTTCCGAGATCTGCACCCCTTGCTACAAATGAATCTGCTCCATCCTACCTTTCTGACATGATCCAACTCGACACTCTATCACGCTCCGTCCAGTCTTCAGCTAACACTTTTACTCTCAGAAATCACCGCACTAGACTTTCTACTGTTGGCACCAGAGCATTCTCCTACGCTGGTCATCTAGCTCGGAATTCCCTCCCTCGTTTACTCTGCCCTCCCTATTTTACTCTGCCCTCCCTTGTTTACTCTGCCCTCCCTCGTTTACTCTGCCCTCCCTTGTTTACTCTGCCCTCGCTCGTTTACTCTGCCCTCCCTAGTTTACTCTACCCTCCCTCGTTAACTCTGCCCTCCCTCGTATACTCTGCCCTCCCTAGAGTACTCTGCCCTCCCTAGTTTACTCTGCCCTCCCTTGTTTACTCTGCCCTCCCTCGTTTACTCTGCTCTCCCTAGTTTACTCTGCCCTCCCTAGTTTACTCTGCCCTAGCTCGTTTACTCTGCCCTCCCTTGTTTACTCTGCCGTCCCTAGTTTACTCTGCCCTCGCTCGTTTACTCTGCCCTCCCTTGTTTACTCTGCCCTCCCTAGTTTACTCTGCCCTAGCTCGTTTACTCTGCCCTCCCTTGTTTACTCTGCCCTCCCTTGTTTACTTTGCCCTCCCTAGTTTACTCTGCCCTCGCTCGTTTACTCTGCCCTCCCTAGTTTACTCTGCCCTCCCTAGTTTAGTCTGCCCTCCCTAGTTTAGTCTGCCCTCCCTAGTTTAGTCTGCCCTCTCTAGTTTACTCTGCCCTCACTTGTTTACTCTGCCCTCGCTCGTTTACTCTGCCATCCCTCGTTTACTCTGCCCTCCCTCGTTTACTCTGCCATTCACCCTCCCTTGAAACTTTCAAGAAACATGTGAAAACCCATCTAACCGTTTGCTTCACACGTGTGTGTGTGTGTGTGTGTGTGTGTGTGTGTGTGTGTGTGTGTGTGTGTGTGTGTAGGCCCTGCCTTATGGCTCTGTATTTATTTGTATATATATATATTTCTTCCTTTTCACTTGTTGTTCTATTTTTAAGCTGTTATTTATGTATAGGTTACAGCGCTATATACGTTTTTATCATCATTATTATTATCATCTGTCTATACACGGATTTATTTGCTCTTATCAGCACCGCTTACCTCCTTTAAAAATGCATAAGCCTTGGCCAAATGAATGCATTACATAATGTATGTGCATACTCTTTTTCGTGTTTTCGGTCAATAAAATTTTGGTATAAAAGCACAAACTGTCTCTCTTTTCCTCTGTCTTTCTGTCTGTCTGTCTGCCTCTGTCTGTCTGTCTGTCTGTCTGTCTCTGACTATGCTGTAGAGGTATGAAAAAATGCACTGATGTGTGTGTGTGTGTGTGTGTGTGTGTGTGTGTGTGTGTGTGTGTGTGTGTGTGTGAGTTGCTCTCCGCCATAACAGTAGCTGTGGTATCATGCCAGCGCGCCGTTCGTGTTGCAGATCATCAGCACGCCTATCTTCTACTAATACCATGATATTCAACACTTGCAAGGCAAACCTTCCACACAACTTTACACTCCTGTAGACGTTGTGAGACACAATATAATAGTGATTTAGTTTTAAGCTAGCGTATGGCTACGTCTAACTCTGAACTTGGTATGTGTGAATGCTGAAAACGTTCCGTGGACCACGACTTTATTACATAATTATGAGGTATAACTATATTAATGGAAACTGAAAGCCCGACGTGGAGAGAAATAAAGAGCATTGCTACCACTCAACGAAGTTATGCACTAATACTATGCACGTTATCATTTGCTAATCTTTCAAACAAAAATGATAAAACGCGAAAAGCTTATCAGTGTGCGTTGACTCATCGGTGACAAAACGGATTATTCAGAGCTTGAAATATGACTCGTGAAATAGGACTTTCGACTTGTTCCTGAAGGGATGGCTATGAATATTTGTATCACACAGGTCTTACACACACACACACACACACACACACACACACACACACACACACACACACACACACACACACACACACGCACAGACACACACACACACACACAAACAAACAAACAAACACACAGACACACACAGACACACACACACACACACACACACACACACACACACACACACACACACACACTATACCAAACAAAGCCACCTATCCGCCTTTTTCAAGTACACCGGATGAGATATGGTCCCGTGTCAAACTAGCTTTTACCAGGCTCTGTGTCAAGTCAACAAAACTGTCTTCCTCAACCTTTGTCCACTTGTATTTTGCTACACAGTTGCCATTTGACATCCTCGTTCCATTTAGTGGTGGTTACATTAGACTGGAGAGAGAGAGAGGGGGAGAGAGAGATGGCAATATAGTTGTGTATGGTCGCGTAACCGCATGTTAATGCATTATTTTAAATCAGGAGACTGTACAGACTTGAATAATGCAATGTACACAAGATTTTGTGGTCATTCATGCAGAAAAATAATTCACATATATACCCATGAGTTTTGTATCAAAAGTCAAAAGCCGCAATTTTTATGTGTACACAATGTGCACACTCTTCACGAGATTTACAGGTTAGGTGTGTGTTGTTGTTGTTGTTGTTGTTTTTGTTGTTGTTGTTGTTGTGTGTGTGTGTGTGTGTGTGTATGTGTGTGTGTGTGTGTGTGTGTGTGTGTGTGTGTGTGTGTGTGTGTGTGTGTGTGTGTTTAAGGGGGTCCTGTATGCTGTATGGTGGCGGTGTAGGAGTAGGGGGTGGGGACGGTGTGTGGTTGGGTGGGAGTTGGGAGGGGGGGGGGGGGGTGTCCTAACTAGGAAGGATAGTGACAAACAGGGTTTGGGTTTCAAACAGTATATTCTGGGAGAGTATTACGATTTTTTTTTTCTGGTTTTCTAACGTGGTTGTGTTTCTTTTTCCCCTTCAAGGTAAACTGAGAAACACACAGGACGTCCTCACTGAAAAATTCAGCACGCCAAGCAACCGCTGACCCGAGTCGGCACGATACTTGATGTTGTGCGGGCGAAATGCAAAATCACCATTCTTAGCCACTGGGTGCATTTAAAAAAAAATCCTGTTCAAGGGCAGAGCTCCCCACCATACAATGGTCTCGTCATAGCGTTTTTCAAGTACGATATTTATTTCCCTGTCTACAGAATCGCGTCGTTGTTCGAGTTAAAGTACATCCTCCACCCCCACCCCCCTTCCCAAGCTCCACTCGCCCGCCCCCATCCCCCCACTTCCTTCACCCTTAACCAGTTGTGTGTGTGTGTGTGTGTGTGTGTGTGTGTGTGTGTGTGTGTGTTACAGGAACGCTTTGGTGATACGGGCAGAATAGATTGGGTTTTCCAATGTAATTCAATGGGTATCAGTTTCGACATGTCCGCGAGCCATTCAATTAAGGGTTTCAGGCGCTTTTGGGGACGATGACTGTGCTTCCTCGTATGAACCACAGATGAGCAGGGATCTCTCATAGTGTGCGTCACGGTGTGGTGTGTGTGTATGTGTGTGTGTGTGTGTGTGTGTGTGTGTGTGTGGAGAGAGAGAGAGAGAGAGAGAGAGAGAGAATTACAGACCCATACGCTTAAGTCAAACACACTTAAGTCGAACTTCGGATACGTCGAAGCAAAAAGTTTTTCCCGGCAAAGCTTGCTCTTTGTATGACTAAATTTTCCACAGATAAGTCGAACGAGTACTCAAAAACGGATAAGTCAAAACTCGGTTATGTCAAACGGAATCTGCAATTTTAGCCTCGGATAAGTCGTACCAGTCGCTGGCACGGGAATTTCTTTTTGTCCTTCTGATGCATCAGCGCCAAAACACGGCTTGCACAGAGATTTAACACTTTCCCTGCAAGTACAGGTTGACAGGTGTTATGTGTCCTGCGGGCCTTAGGGCTGGTTACTTGGGTGGTAGAACACGAAATTGGCGAGAAACACGTGCAAGAACAGAGCTAGGCGTGAGATCTGACCCTGTGCCCCTGATCTGTGAGGTTTTCTGTCGCCAGTGTTAAGGTGATTTGCCGTCGGTTTCGGAGGGTAAGCAGTGAGTTATTCCTGGTGTGTGAAATGTGTGTGTGTGTGTGTGTGAGAGAGAGAGAGAGAGAGAGTTTGCCGGTTGGTGCCGTTAGAGTTGGATCTTTCTGCTATTTGACTGCGTGTGTTTATATGACGTTGCACTAGAATTTATTTAGCACATGCGATCATATGACTGCGAACGCGCGCACGCACGCACGCACACACACACACACACACACACACACACACACACACACACACACACACACACACACACGCACACACACACACACACACACACGCGCACAGATAACGCTGCTGATCTTACAAGCAGAATAAGAGTCAGTGAAAGTAGAAAAGAAGAAGAAAACATAAGCTGGAAACCTATCACCGTTTGGTGCCAGACAGCTTTCATGTCAGAACGAAACAGCCATCAGAAGAACTTGGCTTTCTAATTCCTCTGCATTGCATGTGTGACTATGGTAAGACCAAGCCAATACTTTGAACTCAAAGTGAACTCAAAGTGAACAAAATAGCTACGGAGATTCGATGACATGGCAGCTTACACGAGCGTATTGAATATAACAAATCCTAGCAGTAAGGCTCAGTATAGTTCGCACCCCAGGGCCGTACTGGGCAAACTATTCAAACGCATCCACACTCGTTTAGTAGAGTTCGCCTGCTTATATTGATTTAGGGTTGGGGTTACCTTGTGGTAACTGATGGAGCCATCGCTATGTTGTTCAGACGGTCGCAGTGCAGGTGCAAATGACACAAGGGGGCGAACTATACCAACGCAGCAGCAGTAAGTTCATGTTGTCCAGGGAAAGTAAATTTCAGTTTCCAAATCGAATCAGGGGGTGAAAAGGTGCAACTCGCTTAACTCGAAGTTAGAGTCGAAATTCGACCTTATCCGTCGTTACGGATAAGTCAAACTTTGGATACGTCGAACAAAAATCCATTTCCCCTGCGAATTCGACTTAAGCGTGTTCGACTGTACTGCTCGTAACATTGTGACCCGGGCCAGTCCTCAACACGTAGATGTTTTTTTTTTGTTTTTTTTTTTGTGCTGCCCCAACTCTTTGCCAGCTCCAGTGGTGTTCCTCCCAGGTCATGGGTGGAACCCACGGAGGACTCGGAAGCTGGGACCATTTTTTTTTTATTATGCATGATGATGGAGATGAGGGTGATAGATGATGCTATGGAGGTCCATGTGGTTTGGGACAGGGCCGCATTCCGCGCTTCCTGTCATAAATATCCCGGCATTAATCAGGCCCGGGAACTGCGGTGCCGGCCGTGTAATCATCCACATCATAAGACGTGTCATACTAAGGGAAGCACCCCCAAAGTCGCACCCGTGAAGTGGGTGTGTGTATATTCCTGTTTAATGCTTAAGGAGACAAGCCATGGATTTAACTCAAGAAAAATAAAGAGCACAGCGGTTATTTCCCTTGAATGACAGCACTCAATAACACTACGGGACAAAACCGGAGAAAATTGTTCAAAATGTTTGTTAGCTAAGACGTCACAAAAACACATTATGTGAAAGAAAGTGCTCATAGGCAGTAATCATGTCTCTGCCAATGCATATGCAGCAAAGTATCGTCACGCAATGGCTATTTTAATAGAACGATGTCTTTCAGAACAGTTACACGCAAAAGGACTTTAATTAACTGATTCTGTCCCAGAGCCCCAGGCAGCCTGCTGCTTTCACTGCCAAGGCCTGCAGAGGTCAGCAGTACAGTGACTAAAGTCACTACAGAAAAAAGCTCTACAGTTCCTACATTTCTCAAACGAGGCCCATAATATTCGGATATGGTTAAAAAAAAAAAAAAAACTTTTCTTTACTGTGTTTTTAATTTGATGTTGATTGTATGTGTGTTTTGTTTATTTTAGCAGCTGGTTTTTGAAAAAAAAATGAATTTTTGCACACACATAAACACACACACCACAAAACACACTGAGGCACGGCCAGCCAGAAATGACTTGCAACTTGCAGGTCAAGGCAGTCTCTCTCAGTAAAACGTTGATATGGACACAAAAGAGGTTACTGGGCGGACCCCCACTCTCTCTCGTCTTTCATTTTCTGGGGCGGCATTATGGAATAGTCTTCTAGCGCATGTTAAACACGCATGCTCTGTCCAAACTTCCAAACAGCTCTTCTTCAAATATCTTATGTCACACGATGTTTAATCGTCCCACAGTTTATTTTCGCCCATTCCTACATGTGTTGACATAATTGGTATGTTATTCACGTTCTTTATTAGTGTGTAGTTTCTTTTAACTATCGATTCATTGGGTATTTCCGTTTTGTTCCTGTTGCTGTACATAGCCCAGACTCTGTGTGTGTGTGTGTGTGTGTGTGTGTGTGTGTGTGTGTGTGTGTTTGTGTGTGTGTGTGTGTGTGTGTGTGTGTGTGTGTGTGTGTGTGTGTGTGTGTGTGTGTGTGTGTGTGTGTGTTTGATTTAGATAGACATTACTAGAATAGATACTGCTAGAATTAGCAACGGCATGTATGAAAATAGGCTGTTTTACGCTAATTACCTCTACCGTTGAAAAATAAAGTTTTCTTGATTTTCTCTCTCTCTCTCTCTCTCTCTCTCTCTCTCTCTCTCTCTCACACACACACACACACACACACGCGCGCGCCGCAATTATCACAGTTGTGTGCACATAGTGGATAATACGGACACTACTGCGAAAAGTCAGACCTGCAAAGAGAAACCTTACGCATTCGTGTGTACACATTCATACCTTAACTAAGTGAAATGAACTGATACTACACATTTGGGCTAGCATGTCGGAGTACGCGTCCGTCTGTCTAACAGGCACACCAGAAGGGAAAAAAAGAGTGCGCTGCGTGCGGTTGCCAAGGAGGATTTGTTTCCGTCAGTGGGGGTGCTAGTCGTCTGGGCTACATGTCAATTAAACGTCAAAAGAAAAAATTAATAAAAACCTACCACCAACACAACCAGTAATGGTAGTCAAAACATAAGACTACAGAATAATAAACCCGTTGTTTCTAGTCTTGAAGCTTTATTTGTAGAACACGCCAGTGATGTTTTCTACAGATGTTATTTATAAGAAATAACAAAGACAAACACAAAACAAAAAAAACATTGTGTTAATAAGACTCGTCATCGGTAAAAGTAATAACAGAATAAGTGCCCGGTTCCTGATTTTCAGCTTGCTCAACACCTTTTTATGACAACCCCAAATTCAAGTGTGTGTGTGTGTGTGTGTGTGTGTGTGTGCGCGTGCGTGCGTGCGTGCGTGCGTGTGTGCGTGTGTGTGTGTGTGTGTGTGATATAAATCAACAAGCTTTACAAGTTTAATATTGACAGAAATGTTTGAGCGTTGAGCTTTTTGATGATAAAAACAATTTGAGGTGAACGTGTACTTTTTTATCACAAATGTGAACTAGAAAAAAAAACATCGTTCACTGATATTCGATCACAAATTGTACAGACTGCAACAAAAGTACACGAGAAGAAAACAAATATATAAGTGCGCCACCACAAGCTAAAACTCATTCTAAAAAAGAAAGAATATTGTACATATCAACAAAGGAACAATCAACACCTATAACCACACCTTACACACAAAGAGCAAAGAAAAATCCAAACAATTATTGTATTTTGTCATCTTAGCCAAATTGCTTTTTGAGGTGAGCATTTCACGGGGTCTTGTTGGCAGGCACATACAAAGCAGGTGCTCTAGATCTAGTTAGCCAACTACCTTACTGGCGGGCAAGATAAAGTGCTTTAGCTTAAAACTGTTGATACTGCATACCAAAACCAACACCGGTAACCAAAAGTGGGTATAAATAGTTGCAAAATCAGGCCCGTAAAGTATCACTTCGCAGGTATATGATTGTATTCGTATAAATTATTTAAGGCAATAAATTATATGGACATGAATATGAAACCGTTTGCTTTATACACGAGAGAAAAGTTGGATTTTTATGATTATGCTTTGGGATCTCCAGGAAGTTCTGGTGTAAAAGGGACTACAAAACTTCAAAGGCCTCGGTTTCTTTGCAGACCGATATTATTTTCATCTTTTATACACAGCCTTTCTCCGGGGCTCAAAGGGCATCTGTACAATTGGATTGAAACAACATTTAGGAGTACCATGGGACTTTCTTCATCTACCAATGTTATCGCAGCGACTGGCAAATTCATTAAGAAAAACAAATTCTTTGGTTACATACATGACCTACATGGCACCGGGAAAAGTAGCAGTAGGCCTACATAGTATATTGAAATGTTCAATAAACTGGATTTGGTAAAAAAAAAAAAAAAATGTAGGAGCACATTAAACTGCCACTTAAGGTACAGCAAATTTAATCCTCTTGTCGGAAATCTTTGTGGTGACTATGATACTGCCACAATGTATATGAAACAAAAACAAATAACAACTAAAACCCTTTATTTCAGGGAAAAGCATAACCACAAAGATAACAAACTGGATGAATTCATCGTTCGATTGTGTATGATAAAAAAATATTTGATTTTCGTAAGTGACATTGCTTCCTCCGATAATCAAACATATGTACAGCATCATTTAATTCCAGAAACCGCCGTCTACAAAAAGTATGCATACATTACAGAGATCTCAAATACATTAATCCAGCTGTCGTAACTGGTGTAAACATTTCATCGATATCCATGTGTAAAATGTTCACAATCTGGGGAATTACAACAGTGACTGATAGATTGTACAAGCCGAGTACTTCCCAAATTATAGTATTATGCCTTCAAAAAAGTCAAGGCCATAAAATGACTCCGTGAAAAAAAAAAACAAAAAAAACAAGTCCATTTATATTTTACACACGAAACCCAAAACAACAAAAATTAATGTAAAATATGAATGATGAATTAAAAATAAAACACCCAGGCACCTGACTATGTCCATCTAACGGTTTGTATCCGTTCTTAAGATCTAGGATCTCGAGAAAGCTCTGGTGTAGATGGGACTAACAAACAACAAAACAAGGCAGGCACTTTCTATATGTACGTCGATAGTGTGCACTAACATGTGTTTTAAGTACATATGTACAGTTCCAAAACGAGCAGCTTCGATAAGAAGGGCTTCTTTCACAATTTTCAAACCCATTCCAGTGAGGAGGGTATCTTTCAAAATTTTCAGATGCATTTCAGCGAGGAAAATATCTTTCAAAATTTTCAAATCCATTCCAATGAGAAGGGTTCTTTGAAAATTTTCAGATCCATTTCAGTGAGGAAAGTATCTTTCAAAATTTTCAAATCCATTCCAGTGAGGAGGGTATCTTTCAAAATTTTCAAATTTATTCTAGTGAGGAAGGCATCTTTCAAAATTTTCAATTTCATTCCAATGAGGAAGGTATCTTTCAAAATTTTCAAATCCATTCTCGTGACGTAGGCAACTTTCAAAATTTTCAAATGGACAAAAAGTACCTTTCAAAAACTTCTACCGTTTCTGTGCACAAGGCTGAACGAATCAATATGCATGTATACCAGTGGTAGGAACTAGAGGTTCCATAGTTAGACAACGCAGGAGTTTTCATACTTTTTTCTTTTTGGAAATTAACATAAAAAAGAAAAGTCGGGGGAGGACTCCCTACGGGTTGTGCCTCTAGATCTTTCAGTAGTTTCCGATGTGGCTGTATTGTACATCCGGGCCCTGTGACGTAGACGTGGGGTCATGGCCATCCCTCTGGAAGTGGTCGTAGGTGTCAGTGCCGTCTCCTGACGATGACGTGTTCTGTGTGAAGAAAAATAATCATGAAAAAACGCCGTAAAATTCACCTCATATATATCTATATATATATATATATATATATATATATATATATATATATATATATATATATATGAAGAGTACCAGAGCTGTTGAACCGATTCCAAAGTGCATGAATGCTCAACTCACAGGGGTTTCACGATTTATATGATAATATATGATAATATTCTGTATTTGCAGATGATCGACAGGTGGTATTCAATTAGAGTGGCAACGTGCTGAAAGAGCGTAACTGATTATATAAATATTGGCCAGTAGGGTCCTTTACCTTAACTGGTGACCCGCTGGTTGCAGCATCTCCACTGGAACTCGTGACGTCACCCTGATTTCCTGAAAAAAATATTGCGTTAGTTAAATTATTCCACATAATAGCCTATAAGGCGCGCGGCCATTTCAGAGACATGACTGCGCTAAATATAACAAGCAATGCTAAATTCATGCGGGTTTGGAAGTGTACACTCACCAGAGGCAACGACAATGACAAAGACGGGACACAATGGCAATAGCAATGACACTTTATTTTCCACGAGAGAGAGAGAGAGAGTTTGAGTGAGAGAGAGAGAGAGAGAGAGATTCTGAACCTTGATCAGGTGCCATCTGAGCCAGCGTAGCGTAACCAGGCGTGTCCAGGGGATGGGGGGTCATGGAGAGGGGAGGATCTTGCGAAGCGGCAACATCCTCTGGTCCTGTTAGACATGTAGAAATGACAGACTCAGCACAGAGAAATCAATCAGACTAGTGTTAGAGAGAAGCAGAAGGGAGAGCTAGAGAGCAGCAGAAGGGAGAGAACCAACCCCTAATTGAAAAGTCTTGTAGCGAATCGATTAGGCTATCAGGGCCTGTGATACAAAACACTAGTGTCTGGTACTTCACGTGTCACGCCAGATCGTTATGGAGTAGGGGTTGGGGGAGGGGTACAGTTTATGGTGAACAAGGGTGGCGTGATCGTTTCATGTTAAGTGACCCTTTCAACACGGTGTCGGCTCTGGGCAGAATTAAAGAACTAGATAGCTTGCAGCTTTTTTTTTTTTTTTTTTGATTGTTTAGTAGGCTACTTTCTTCACATAATGGCAAATGAAGGAAGACAGCTTTTGAATAAGTTTTGTCAGAAATAACAATTTTAGGCAGCAGAGTTTAACATACGTATCGATAACACTACTGACCCCTCCATGGCATTTCGTTTCGATAGACTACGTTTTCGAACCCTGCGTATCGATAGCACTGCACAAAAGTAGCTTGCGTAATCAATGCGCACTCGACAGTTTTCCGATATCTTATTTTTCAAAAGCTTGTACGTAAATAATACAGACAGAAAGTTTTGCTAGGGTGCCAAAGCTATGCTAATTATCACTATTTTTTTCTGGTTACACGTACCTTGAGCCTTGGCTGGTGAACCCTGTGTGTTGTCTCCCTTGCCATGCTTGGCGACTGTAGAATACACGTCACCTTTGGGTCCCACAGTGATGGTTGTTTTGTTGTTTGCGTTGGAAATGATGGCGTATTCATCGCCTTTAGGTCCGACGTTATGAGGAGTTGTAGGAGCAGCAGCCAGTGTCATCTCGGACTTTTTAATGTCCCATGGATCTTGGTAGGCGTTTGGTTGTGGAGCTGCTTGTTTGATGCTCACCTGTCCTGTAGGAGTAATGCTGGTGACTTCATACGCAGCTGTACGAGCACTTTTCTTCCTGAGAACACCTTCCTGTTGTTTCGTGGGTGTGAACTCGTTGAGGGAGGCATATCCGGCACCGTCCGATTGCCGTGGAGTTTGCTTGGAATCTACGTTTGTGTTGGGCACTTCAGGTGATGAGCGTCCGTTTTCGACAATACCGCTGTCATTATCAGCATCCATGTGTTTACCTGCGAACGCCGGGTTAGTATTACCTGCAAGTGAAATAACAATAGTAAAATCGAACCGTCAGCACACACACACACACACACACACACACACACACACACACACACACACACACACACACACACCTGCGCGCGTATTAGACGTCGAAACCACATACCATTGTTGATTGCACTTGAAGTCAACAGATGGTTCTCTGTACCCTTTCTCCTCCCTGTAAAAGGAATAAAAGGATTCATAATCATAATCTAAAATGAAAGACCACACACACACACACACGCACGCACGCACGCACGCACGCACGCACGCACGCACGCACACACACACACACACACACACACACACACATACTTCATTATAGTTCTATAGATACCTACTGTGACAAAAAGAACTAAGTTTTCTAGGTAAAATTTACTTTCATATAGGTGTGCGCGGCTGCTGAAACATCCATAAACATTTGAAATAGACGAGAAGAGAACAAAAGGTATATATTCAAGGACTCAAAACGTAGGTCAAGAATAGTTCGTGCTTTAATGGTAAGCTAGGCCTTTGTTCAGAGACAGCAAAACCAGACATTCAACACAGACATTGTCAAAGAACTCAATCAAAAAGAAGAAGATAGCGTGGAGACAACTAACTTAAACGTCCCTGAAATTAACTGCACGCTTAATTAATACAAGATAACCTACCCTAGGGAAATCAGTCAAATCTGTATGTTAATAACCACCACACCACCATCACAACCAACAACAACGAAACAGCAAAAAGAAACCTTCAATCCAAAGCCCAGACAAAGGCACAGAAGTATCTGAGAAATGGAAACTGGTATCTGTGAATCACGGACTCATGATAAATATTACGACTTCTGTTGGTGTCTGTGACTCACCTCCTGCCCTTCTCCTTTTTCGACAGATGATAACGACGACGATAATGACAATGAGTGTGAGAGCGAGCGCGACACCGACAAGTATCCAAGTAAGATCTACTTCAGCATTCTTTGTATCACCACCGTCTTCAGTATGGACTGAAAAAAATAATTCCGATCACCATTACACACTGCCCAAATAATAACAAGGATGGGTTCGTGTAGAAAACGACACATGAGATACACAAACCATCTTACGTTTAACCTGCATTTATTTCACAGCCTTTCGCAATTCAACAGCTGGTGTGTGTGTGTGCGCGTGCGTGCGTGCGTGCGTGCGTGCGTGCGTGTGTGTGTGTGTGTGTGTGTGTGTGTGTGAGAGAGAGAGAGAGAGAGAGAGTTACTTTCTTCGTTTACAGCGAAGTAGAACTCGACTCTGCCGAAGTTATTTGAAATGGTGACTTTGTAGACCCCAACGTCTGGGACTTTTCTCCCTGTAACAGTGACAGTTACAAAGTTGTTTCCTGGCCCGCTTGGCGTCACGTAACTGTTGAACCTGTCGGGGGAGACTGTTACTCCAGATTGATCAGATTCGTTTGCGTAACGGGTGTAGGTAAATATCTCCGGCCGTGGTGCAGGATAGACCAGTAGATCAATCAGGACAGTTTTGTGGTCTGTGGTCATGTTGAACGGTCTGTTGCGATATTTGCCTACAGGATCCTCGGATGCTGGTCTTGGTGGTGCTGTAACAGCACACACACACACACACACACACACACACACACACACACACACACACACACACACACACACGTGAAGTACAATGTAGAATTTGCTTTGGTAGCTAGATTACAGTGTAAAGAATTCGACAACTATGCAATAATTGATAACTGAATGTTGTATAGGCGCTTTATCCAGTCTCTTGAATAGGCTCAGAGCGCCGCGAACTGAAACCACCATGCACGCTCACGGGATCACGTGAATCACACGCATTCCCTCACACGCTCGACATGAGCGCATTACAATCACGTGGTGCGAAGGGTCAGCTCAGGTATTTAAGTTTCGGAAATTAGAAATGCATATCTTTTCAAATTTTGTTGGCCGAACATTTCCAAAGCAGAGGGGGAGGAAGCCGGAGTACCCGGAGAGAGCCCCCGACGATCGGCCCGAGGGAACGGTGCCATGTGCCAAAAGGAAGAATTCTTTGCCCCGAGTGAGATTCGAACCTCAGTGACCTCTCGCACTGACCACCGACAGCCCCCGGAAGAGACAAGAGAACTAATGTATTTGTCACTTACATTCCAATCAACGCAAGTGTATATCCCTAGGTCAGTTCAGTCGCTATATAAGCGGTGTTAAACTTTAGGGCTCAGTGAGTGATATTCTTGCTCGTTTTGTACCCCCATCCCCTTCTCCCCGTGCCTCGATCTATCCATTTGTCCCCTTACTATACTTCATGCAAATCAAAGGTATCAATTCATATGTCTGAGAACTGTGAAAGACGATTATGCTGAGAGAGTGTTTATCCGGATGACAATAATTTTGCTTGCTCTCGAAAAAGTATTGCTAAGAAAATATTTATGCATGATTAAGTATGTAGTTAACAAACAAGGGTACAAGAACAACAAAATTTGCCTTACAGTTTACATTGAGTGTGATCGGGGTACTGTCGTTGTCCCCAACATCATTCCATACAATGCATGTGTAGATTCCCATGTCAGTCCAGTCCGCCATTGTGATGTCATGGTCTAGAGTAGTGTGAGTGACGTCTTCACTGGTTACGTGTGTTTCGTTCAGAGTGACAGTGCCGTCATGTGACGTTTTTCTCAACAGCAGACCGGGTCCAGGGCGTCCAACTGCCTCACACTGAAGTGTAACGTTAGTGTGTTCTGACTCGGTTACTGTCACTGTCTTGTTTGTGTCGTTCAAGACGAAATTCTTCACCTTGGCCGGGTCTGAAATTTTAGGAAGAAAACAGACAGAACTATACCAATCGAAATGTTATCGATAATTTTTGTTCTTCTTCTTTTTCGTTTCTTCTTCTTCTTCTTCTTCTTGTTTTTAGCGGTGGTATTGTTGGAAAACACGGAAAAGCCAACCCCAGATGTGGACCAGCCACTTTACTCATCTAGCATTGACCTATAATGTAAAATGTATGTCTTCGAGACTTCAAAGAGTAACAAGTCTACTGCAACCCTCGGGCCATTTCAAACAACTCACATTCTGTCAGAAAATTTCTTTCGCTTTTCATGGTGTAGAATTCTGGCCGTGGCGCCCAGTTGGCTGAACAGTAACACGTCATGTTGTCTGTAGTGGCTTGTGACGTGTCGATGGTCAGAGAGCTGGACACTGACGTATTTGTTGGGTTTCCCTGGATCACGTGGTAAGGACTGGTGCATGTGAAGTTAACACTGTCAACCAGAGGCTTGCCGCCAGTCACGGTACAGGTCAGGATGTCTTTAGCTGTCAGGATCGAACCTGAACCCTCTGAGAGTATATCTGGTGCAGTTTGTGGAGGATCTGTTAAATGAAAGGGTGAATAGCTATATACGTACGACTGTTGCACTGAAACATAAAGCCCCAAAACACCACAAACACCATCAACACACACGAAAGCGTGAAATAACTGTGTATCAGAATTAATGGCTTTCCACGTCAGTGATGTAAAACACTTTAACGTAAAACCTAATAAAAGAAAAAGCACCGTTGATATTCACATTACTGATTGAAACCTTCCAAGAGATGGACACACAAAGCAAGAAGGAAAGAAATGGAAACCGAGAAAAAAGAATGACCACGCAACGAGTCAACACAAACCGTGAGCACGTGTGTGTAGCTTTTCGATAAGTAGTAGGATACTTTAAAAGACATTTGAAAAGTGTGTGTCATACGATGTTCACTTTTTAGTTTGTAATGAAACACGTCTGAAAACTCTTCCATGTATGTAAGTAAGAATAAGAATAATAGTTACGTTCAGAATCATCTGAACAGAGAGAGAGAGAGAGAGAGAGAGAGAGAGAGAGAGAGAGAGAGAGAGAGAGAATGACAATGACACTTTATTTTTCAAGGATGAAAGATTAGGTACAGCGTCCTTTCTTCTATCTTGTCCTTGCTACATTCTACTACTACTATTACCACACACACACACACACACACACACACACACACACACACACACACACACACACGCTCTCTCTCTCTCTCTCTCTCTCTCTCTCCACATATTCGAGCGGAAATAATATCAAAATGATGGTAAAGAATAAAAAGGTAAAAAAACAAAACAAAAACAAACAATCAAACAAACTACTGGTAGTGTGGGCAAAAGTTGTATAGATTATCTGAAAGTAAGTGGAAGAAATAGTGTCATCCACTGAGATGTTGATTTTGCAGTGATTAGATATATACATGTACATATTTATAAAAAGCATAACAATAATGATAAAAATAAAGGCAGGATGAAAAAGAGAAATGAACAGCTCTCGGAGCAAAGGCAAGGCACACATTTTAAGTATTTTTAAGATAAGCTAGTAGCCGGGTCTTGAAAGTTCCGAGGGTAGGGGCTGACTTTTTATGTTTTGGCAGTGCATTCCAATGTGTTGCGCCTGATTACGACAGGGATGACGAATATAATTATCTATACGCGGCTTTGTTCCGTATGGCCTGTGTGTTTGTTTGAATTAATGAGAAAGATAGGCCGGTGCTTCCGAGAGGGTGATTTTACGCATGAAGACTAATTTGTTAAATAGCAAATGTTTATGAAGGGACAAAATCTCAAGTTTGGTGAGTTTTTTGTCCGTACTACTAGCAGGCATGCTGTTTGCAGCAATTAATTTTACGGCCCTTCTATGGAGAGAGTTGAGTTTTTTAAAGTTAGCCTCACTACAGCCATCCCAAACAGAGGAGGCATAGTCAAGATGGGGCACTATAAAAAGTTTTCTAGTATCCTCCTCTGTAAAATATTTGATTTTGGACAATAGAAATAGTTTTTTTGATAGCGTTTTACACATTTTGTTGACATGCGCTTGCCAGCTGAGCTGATCGTCGATTGTAATACCTAGCACACGCTGATCCCGAACTTGTTCAACATGATGGGAATTAAAGGATAACTGAAGAGGAGGCGGGTTTATCTGGTGTTTTTGTCTTGTCGTGATAAGCATACTTTTTTTTTTTTAGATGGATTAGGAATCATGCAGTTATTATTACACCAGTGAGCAACTTCAGTAAGACTCTGTTGCAATGACGTATTTATGAATGACACATCAGAAGCTGAAATGTCGAGTGTTCCATCATCAGCGAAAAGACTACATGTTACTTGCGGATTAGATATATTTAATGGTAGGTCATTAATAACAAGATGGCCACCAGCCCAATATGTTGTTTCCATTCAATGACCTGCTGTAGTCACAGTCGTAGTCGTTGTGTCATGTATGCAGCCCGCGCGCACACGCCGGAACGCAAGCTCTCTGACATCAAGCATGCTGACATAAAGAAAGTACTGAAAACCCGTATCGTGCCTCTATGCACTTGCAAAAACACAAACACATGAGGTCGTGTGAGCTCGCCTAGCTGGTTGACGTCACAAACTTTTTGGCGTATGCGAGGTTCTACATGGGTGAATGAATTCTTGTAATTAGGTCGTTCCCCTTTGACAGAGTTTCTTCCCGCAGACCTGACTGACAGACGATTGCTTACTGGTATCGGAGAAGAGACCCTCTCTCTCTCTCGCCTTAGACGCGCGCTTGCGCGCGCACGCACGCACGCCCCCCCCCCCCCCCCCCCCCCCACACACACACACACACATTATGCTTCTGAGTGTGAGTCAGTGGCAAAAACGAAACCCACTGAAATTCCCGCTTTCCACATGTCAAGTGTTACAGATCGCGAAAAGATACTGCATTTCGATGCAAAATAATTTCTAGACCATCCCAGAACATGCTGGTGCAGTAACGTCAGTAGATTACGTCACCTTGGAAAGATATCGAACCTTCCAGTAAGTTGAGGAATGTTCTAGATCTGACTTGTTCAGTACGTAAGCAGCCCTGCACAGCGTTCTGGGTTCTTCTTCTTTCATGAAATTGTTCTCTGTGCATATTCTGTTCATAAAGTATTGGAGTTGTATTCTGTTGTATCCCGTGTCTTCTCTGCGATTGCACGAAGATGGCGACATAGTAGAAGTAAAATACACCACGTCTCCAAACAGAGGAATTCGGAAAGAAAGTGGCGAGAAAAAAAACAAAAAAAACAGCATCACGTCAATCAAACATGACGCACTTACTTTACGTCAGTGCGCGTGCGTCTCTTCTTCGATGTTTGTGAGGCGTGTGGCTTGCAGAGAAAATGTGCTGTGAGTACAAATTTTCGAGTCAACTGACGATAACGGCTGCAGTGATTTTTTTTTTTTTTTTTTTTTTTTTTGGGGGGGGGGGGGGGTATATTTTTTATGGCACCCCAGGCTCATTATGTATAGTAGGAGCGATTTTGAGATCTGAAGTGTGTTCATCAGCACTTTCATCAGGTACGGCTTACGCCAAAAGTATAAAAGCGACAACCTCCAAAATTCACTTAGTTGAGAGTCCGTATTCATGCTATCTATGTCCAAAAAATGGAGTGGTTTAGGTAAATATTACGCCTTTAAACGCCAGAAAGCCACTTTTTCTGAAAAGGGCGATAACTCGCAAATCATGTGTGCAATCGTGCCTGGATCGGGCCTTCTATTCAACAATCTTGATTCATTTAGAAACCCCAAATTTGAAATCGATCGGTTCAGTATTTTCGGAGAAATAGGCATCTGAACAAGGTTCACATGCAATGTCAACTTAGGCTCGGTTTACATGAAAACTATAAGAGCGACCATTTTCTAGTAGTGACTCTGTTCAGAGTCCGTATTCAAGCTATCTACTGCCAAAAAATTGAGTGATTTAAATAAATATTACGCCTGTACACGAAAGACAACCAGCTTGTCTCAAAAGGGCGATAACTCCCGAATCACTTAAGCAATCATCACACGCTTGGTTTCTCTAATGTAACATTTTGATATATTTGGATACCCCAAATGTGAAGCCATTCGGTTGAGTATTTTCGAAAAAAAACGGGCCTGGACACAATTCACACACACACAGCCGCACGCACACACATACGCACAGACGGCACTCACTGAGGAGGAGAAGCGCGTTCGGCGCACCGTACATGTCAGCATCGATGACGCACGTTTTCTTACGTCATTGTCAGAGTTACACTTGCAAAATCGTCTCTTCGGGAGATCGGCAGTGACGTGCGTTTGTACCACAGATGCTTGCCCATGAACGTGGAAAATTTAGCCCGTCCTATGATGTTGTTTCCATTACTATGGAAACAACATAAAAACAGAGAAAAGGAGTGGACCAAGGATAGATCCTTGGGGCACGCCGTGCTGTATCACCCCCTCGGAAGAACTTTTCCCATTGATATAAACATACTGGGTTCGTTTATCAAGATAGGAAGTGAAGAACGAAAGGCAGTGAGCACTAAGACGATACGCGGTAAGTTGTTGGAGTAGTAGCTGGTGGTTCACGAGATCAAAAGCTTTGGTCAGGTCCAAGAAGACCGCACCTGTCATTTCACAGTTATTCATCGCATTAACTGATTAAGCCATATATCGACTAGATGAGTAAGCGCCGTGTGGCAGGAGTGCCGCGGGCGAAAACCTGATTGAAGGGGGTGGATAAGTTCGTGTTTGTTCAAGAAGCTCTGCAAGTGCTTTTGAATGTTTTTTTCGATTGGTTTGGACAGAGTTGGTAGAAGGGAAATGGGTCTGAATTTGTTTGGGTCTGTTAAGTTTTTCGTTTTAGGAAGGGGCACGACTTTAACTTTTTTAAGATCTGATGGAAAAATACTTTGCTGTATACACAGGTTATAAACATACGTCACCGACTCAACAATGTAGGGCAACGCTAATTTTAAGACAGTACTGCTGATGCCGTCGTGGCCGGATGATCGCTTATTTTTCATGGAGGATATAGATTTACCGACCTCGTGAACCGTTAAAAGAGGAATATCAAACGATACTCCGGGAGGCAGCTTGTCTTCACAGAAAGAAACTAATTTTTCTGATATAGAGGGACTGTGGGTTGAATTGTGTAGCAATGAACTGGCAGCTGACAGAAAATGGTTATTGAAGTCATCAGCCGTGATAGATGTGCACTGCGGATTTTGTTTGGATTTTGTAAACGCGTTTAGCGCGCGCCATACAGACATGATGTCCTTTTTTACCGTCCATAAGACGATGGAAGTGGGCCTTTTGCGCTTCTCACCAGATATTTCACACGATTTCTTTGCTTACGGTAAGCGACAAAATCTTTGTTTCTTTTGAGCTCATCTCTGAGAGACATGGCATCTTTAATATCTTTGTTGAGCCACGCTGGCAACTGAGCATTCTTCACTCGTTTTTCACGAAAGGGGGCGTGCCTGTCAAGAACACTGAGGAATAACCTGTACCATTCTGACAAAGCTTCCGTGGGATCGTTGTAGTTGTAAACGGTAGTAAATGACATTTTACTGAGGTCAAACAGAAATGCGTCTTTATCAAAATGTTTCAACGATCTGTATTTTATTGATGTATGGATATATTTTTTGAAAGATTTGTCGGTTTTCAAGGCCCAGCTACAACACACAGGGTAGTGGTCGCTTATTCCTACTTTGGAAACGTTCGTACCTATCACTCTTGTTGTATTGGTTGTGTAGATATGCTCTATTAGGGTGGAGGACGATGGTGATACCCTTGTTGGTTCTTTGATGAGTTGTTTAAGTCCGAACAGTGATAAGGTACATTCCCAAGAGGGTTTTTTCAAAAACATACTGATGTTTAGATCACCTAAAATAAGGATTTCTGACGAACAATTTTTTGCTTTGTCCAACATTTTTGTGAATTCATCATACCACGGAAAGGTGGATGAAGGATTCCTGTATATAAAACATACTAATAATGGTGCCGATTTGTTTGCCTTTAGCTCTACCCAGACACTTTCCACATAACTGGACTCTAGGTCTTTGCGTCTGCGAGAGAGAGAGAGAGAGAGAGGAAACAAACAAACAAAGAAGCAAAGCCAAAAACAAACAAATAAAATACAACGGAGCATATCAAGGGAATGTCAAGCCAAACATAATGAGTAGAAATTCAGAAATACAGCCCTTTCTAGCAAACAGGTGAAATCAAGCGTTAAACAATACTGGAGGGGTAGATTATAGTCAATGATGAAGTAGACTGGCTGCATCCCCGGAACTGTCCAAAAGGTACTTGTGTAGGTGAGTCTTAAATGATGTTAAAGAGCACAACTGTTAAAGCCTCAGTGGAAGGTAATTCCAGGAAGATGCTGCAGAGTAAGAGAAACTTGTCTTATACAAGTCCATTCTAGGGAGTGGGATGGCGAGATTGTGTTGGGCGTTGGGATTACGTGATGACACAGGCTTGAAAAGAGAAGACTCATACTTCGGAGTTTCAGTTTTGAGCAGCCTGAAGACAGCGACACACTTATTGAAGATCAATTGGTTACGAAGAGAGAGCAGACCCAGCGTTTGTAGTTTGTTATCCGTGCTTGAAATGACATAAGGGTTAAGTATTTCGACTGCCCGTCTGTGTAAAGAGCTCTTTTTTTTTTTCTAAAATGTACATCAGCACAACCACCCCACACCACCGAAGCATAATCGAGATGGGACTGTACGTGAGCGTGATAAAAGAGTTTAAGGGCTTTGCAGTCTACAGAGTGCTTCTGCTGTGACATGAGGAAAATGTTGCGGGATTTTTTTTTTTTTTTTTTTTTTACGGATATACGCAATGTGTGAAGAGAGAGAGAGAGAGACTTACACAAGAGGTTTTTACTGAACTCCTTAGTGACTGGTTTCGCCCGACTGTTCTCAGGGTTTATCACTGTGCACGCGGCCCGTTTCCCGTCCTCCTGTACGGATGGTGTATAGATGCACGTGCTGTCACTGTTACCATTGTCACACGTCACGGCGTTCCAACTGTAGATAGGTGTAGGATTGACTGTCGCTTCACACGTCATTGTCATGGACAGTGTTCCGTTTGTGATGAAGGGGGATGGTCCGGTGATCTTAGTGCTGGCTGCGTCAGGACCGTCTATGGAAACAAGAAGCATTAGCAGGACGATGCTTATTTCTATTTTGGCTACCCTGTTCATGTTCATGAGAAAAAGAAATCCTTCACACACACACACACACACACACACACACACACACACACACACACACACAGCTGACGATAAAACTCACACGCCACTTGAAGAGTGTAGGTAACACTAGTGTTCTGACTGCCACACGCCCTCTGACACGTGAAGTTCTGTCCATGTTGTTGCCTGGTAATGTTGGGTTGCTCCAGACGTTCTGTGTTAGAGTCGCCCGGCCACGTCAGTGTTGAGTTCTCACCGTTTGCACATCTTCCCACACAGTAGCAGACCAAGGTTTCGCCCTCAACAGTATATCCTCGACACGTCGTGGTCGGTAGATCTTGCGCACCTGATACAATATAATATACCAATTGCTGTATCTCAAAAAGCCTCATGATTTCTATGCCATCCTCCAAAACGATTACGGCCACGTTTAGCATTTTATGCAGAAACTTGTATTTTTATCTACTGCAGTCGCGATTTTTTTTTTACAGCTAGCAAAACCGACTTGAAGTAAGATTATCGCTCAAATCAAGGGCTGGCTAGTCAGTGCATAACTAGTGCACATAGTATTTCCCTTCGGGGCGTGCAATGCATGGCATGGTTCTCATAGACGCACATATCCATCTCTTCTGAGACACTCAAGGCAGAGCTGGCGGACGAAGCAGTGCAGTCTGCTGCTATTATGCCTTATGTGCAAACCTCCACCCTGCTATTCATTCTGGTGTGACATGCGACAGTAGGCCTATTTCTCATTTTCCACGCCACCATCCACAGTGTACTTTCTTTGAAAGATGGACGTGGGATTTTAGCGTGAACTTTTGATAATTCGGCGTGTGTGTGTACACTAAGTCGGGACGGGCACCGTAAACGAGTATGTGTGTGATTTTGACTCGATTTTGAAGGGAAGAATCCAAGCAGATTCCTGCCCGCTGGGGATTCGAACCAGGCAGCGTAAGAACGCGGATGCCTTAACCACAGACCACAGACCAAATCCCGGGTGGTGCGCGTGATACTATTTGTTTACTAAATTTGTTTCTTGCCACCAGTTATCGTAAAGAAAGTTGACGATATCAAGATTTATCAAAGAATCGAAACGATTGAAATTTGCACACGCCGCTTGACAAACGGTTAGTATGAAATGCATAAACAAAGACTAGGGCGAGTTTACGACTGATTTAGGGACTAAACGTCAATCCACGCTGATGACAGTCCCAGTGTAATCCGTTCGAGACTAGAGCTGTCTCATACTAGTGTACATTTTGTTTCATGCATCTGGCTCAGGCCGTACCCGTGCTTGCAGTTTGACAGTGGCCGGATGATAACTGTCAGTGATGTCGTACTGACGCTGTTAGCGCCATTTGGTACAAGGGCCGAAGCATAGTGGATTGGATAGGCACCTTAACCCTTTCAGCATATTATGGTAGAGATATAAAGCACGATTTTTACTATTTGCGCCCCCCCCCCCCCCTTCCTCCTGGCCCCCACCCTCCCTATCCCATCCCACAGGCCGCCGGGTTGAGCATATACGGCACACATAACGGTACCGAACGCCGCCCTTGTATGTGTCCTGTAAGTAAATGATATAAGGAATAGAGCGCGATTTCTCGGTTCGGCGGGCTAGGTTTTACCCCTAGCCTAGAAACGTCCGCGAGGCTTCTCCTCTCGTAGAGGCTAAGTGCTTCCGAGAGTGGATTGAAGTCCGGACTCGCAGGGTCTAGACTGAGCGTGTTGCCCCTAGACCCATCACTCCTCTTGTTCAAGATTCAGGAGCTGAGGTCCGACTCTAGTTTGTTGACTGTCCGAACTAATGTCAAGCTCTGTCATGAGATAGTAACTCGTGGTAGAGTGATGGGCTTCTTCTCTTCTCTTCCTGTCTCCTCTCGCGTCAGCTAAATAGTAATTAGTCTCATGCAAATCTTCTCTCTCTTTCCTCCTTTTCCTTTTCCTTGCTAGAGAATTAATATCCCCCCTACCGACCTTCCGTTGTCAGGCCCCAGGTCCAAACTTAGCGCACATGCCGGGGGCCCCGCCTGGGAAGTATACGTATATGTTAGCTTCCAACACTGGACGTCGATGGGATTGTAGGCAGTTCGACTTAGTTTGGTTTTCCGTGTCGTCTCTGACTTAATTAGCCTAATGTTTCAGGTTTCATTCTACTTAGTATGGTTTCCCGTGTTTCTCCGACTAAGCGTATCTTTTCAGTGTTCCATTCAACATAGTAGTATTTTCTTCTTGCAAACGTTAGCCTGACATATATTTTCTGTCAAACGAATTCACGTTAGTGCTGTCTTTCTCTACTAACTTGTTCTCGCCTTTATGTATGTGAAGTTGGACAGTTAATTCAACTCGGAACCTGACTTTAGTATTTTCTTGCTTCACTGTGGTGTCAGTTCGAGTGTGTGAGTTTGTGGTCAGATGTGCTATCTGTCCAGCTTTATGTTCAGCGTGTGCCTGAGAGTGGATGCGTGTGACAGAGACATTGCAACCAGAGCTACCACTGCACTAACCCCAATCACAAGATTTATCATTGGCTTGGTGCCCGAGTTACCACTGCACGAACACTAACACGACACCAGAACATAAAGGCGAGCGCTACAAGTCATTAGCCAAGCTGTCCGGGATTTCTCTGATTTTGCAATATATTTCCGTAAAAGCGTTTCTCCGGTGGAAATGTTCAGCCTGATGAAGGCCTTCCATAGCTTTTCTCTTGCTAACCATGCAAAAAGACGTCATTCGGCGCTACACACTTCGCGAATACATGTATCACGATTAGGAAAGTAAATATACTAAACTATCGCTCTAAGATATCTTATTATCATCCATGGCGGCATCTTTCTCTTTGATCTCTCCTGTGTAATAAGTGTCCGTATTGTACTAGTACTTGAGAAATCATGTGACACAGAGCACATCACATGACAATCAGGCATGCTTCCCTGCAAAAAGGTTCTTTCTTTCAGAAAGAAAGAACAGAGATACAACCTTTTTGGCAAAAAACCCGTCGTCATCGATGAGCAAGTACATGTATTACTACTCCTCAGGGAGAACTCGCTCCCGATGTCAACACCATCGACGATGAAACATTTTGACTCGGCATATCGGTGTTTCCAACTTTATAAACTCGTTGTACAAGTACAAAACAACAGTAGCCTGTACCTAGCAAGCAATCCTTACTCAAATTTCGGACAGTTTTAACCAACACTTATCAAAATTCGTTCTCAAAAAGTTCAATCGAGGCTGGCGTCTCGCCGGCATGTATGCTGTTTACTGATTTGGCCGTGTGCTATCGGCGCAGAGAATGGCAGCAGATTCGTGATCTAGATACATCTCCGATTGAACAGAAGCTTCTTGAATCGTTTGAGTCATGCATGCAGTTGTAAAATGTAGCTGCTGGGGGGAAGGTCACTTTAATCGGTGTATATGTACTACAAATATTAGAATAAACACTCACAAAGATTCAGATTTCGTGAAAATCGCAACAGGAAGAACCCCGCTTGAACGCGCCCTAATCGTACAAAGCGTGAACAGAGCTGTTCAGTTTTGATCGGTTTCGCATTCACCTCCCAAATTTACATTTCCTTGAAAGCGTCAGCATGTTTGTTTGCGTCTTTAGTGAAAGTTTAAAACTTGTGGTTTTGTTTGGATTTGAGTTCATGAGTGAATTGACACCGTCTTGACAGCATAAAAAGGCGCACTTTATTCTGTCGGCGTAGTGCTCTGCCGACGCACAAACTCGTTCGTCTGCTATGTGCAGCCGCTGTCGACTGTCAGTTTTTACTAGGATAAACGTTCAAAATATACCATAAATTGGCCCAAAAAAGGATGATAAAGCATTTACACCCCATCAAGCTGTGGGATACCGACTCGTAATTTGATCCAAGACGCAATCAACCCTTCGCTAAAGCTCAGGGTTGATTTACGTCTTGGATCAAAATACTCGTCGGTATCCCACAGCTTGATGGGGAATAACTGCTAACTAAGACAACCAGGAACACGCCGAACAGTTTGTCGCCTGTATTCACGAGAATCACGACCCGGCGAATACGAAAAAGCCAGATAGTCCGTGGATTGGTTTCCGTTCGGCGTTCCCGCACGCTCACCGGTTGTTATGAGAACAAAACGGCTACTTTAGTAACCAGGCTGATAAAATTCGCTACTACTTGTATTATATACTGTTTGGTTGCCAGTGCATATATCTGGTTGCGATAAAAAGTGCCAATGTAATTCTCCATGAATAAAACTTAAACGGTGTACATCTGTGTAGCGGTGTACAAGTGCAGTGTCTCTACAGTTTAATTCGGTCAACCTACAGATGATCATCGCAAGTGCCCCACCACTTGGAATTACTACTGCCACTATTTTTGGCTCATACACACGATTTCAATGAAGCTGCAGTGCTAATGGAACGAAAGGGCTTACCTGTGAAAACCACCTGAGCACACGAAAAAATCAATAACATGCCTCGCATGGCGAGTGGTGGGAAGTACAGCGTCGCAAAAGCTTTAGCTTGTAGTATGGCGATGCCGTTGGGCTCTGCGAGGTTAACACGTTGTTGTATGGCGCTGTGATCATGCAGTCAGTTTGCGCAATTGAATGACATCTATCTGACCGCCAAGAACGCGTCAGTTTCTGCGAGGAAACGTTCTAAATATTAAAGGCAGAGTGGCGTCCCCATTCAGTTCTTTAATGTTAATTAGGCTCAGGGCGTTTTCTCCTGGGTTCGATTTTGTGTTGAGTTATACCGCAGTGCACCACCTCTTTCGTGTGTATTTCACAGCAGTGTATTTTACAGTTCCATATCGCTACGGAGTTAAGATATGAATCTTCATGTAATATCCTTGCTGTGCTTCGATCAGCTTAAGAAGTAACACCAGGCCTTAAAACAAACATAGATAGGCTAAAGTGTGAAAAAAGGTAATTTCAGAAATGAGAAACAAGTCAATGTAGGAATTATCATTTGGAGAGTCTCAGAACAAACGCACAAACAAACAAGCAAACCAAAAAGGAACGGCACACACACACACGCACACACACACACACACACACACACACACACACCACCGTACCTGCCAGCGACACCAGTAGAGACCATAAAAGACAAGCAAACAACGACGCATTCCCCATCAGTGCTGTTTCCGTTCTGTCCAACACTGTCACTGTTGCATCTACATCAACACGAATGTCACAAATCACAACTCCCTACATCTCCGATTATCACTGTTCCTTGTTCCCTCGAGTGGAAAACCCAGTGTATAAATCCCGTGTTACAAAAGTAAAGTACAACCCGTCCCCCACCGTGGTTTCACTTCCGTGTAGAAGGGCCGGGCTACGGTGTACAGCCAGCCTGCACACACTGAGCCTGAGGGTGAAGGTCGTTCAGAGTGAATAGATAAAGAAACCTGACGCCCCGCATACGCGCGTGTTTGATATGTATAGCACTGCATTATGCTTGTTGTGATAGTGTCGCCTATCTCGGTTTTCTTCCTTGTTGTGTACTATTGTCCGATTGCCCCCCCCCCCCCCCAAAAAAAAAAGTAGGTTTTATGGTTTACTTTTTTTAAAGGGGACTATTCACTACACGAAAAGTCTTTACCGTAAACACAATACTGTTTTCAGATACCAAGCTGGATAGATATCTGCCTCCGACTCGGATCGTGAGACACGCCGTATATACAGCTTGGCTATTTGCTTTCATGGCAAGGGTACTGCACATGCGCGTGCAACGTTCAGATATCACTAGGTATCGGACATGCCAAATACAATGGAAAATGTACCGGGAGACCTCATGTTAGCCATTTTAGGGTTGAATTTTGCTTCTTCTTTTTTTTTCGTTATGGTTCACTAGTCATACTGAGGGTGATGGACAGATGGAAACAAAAACAGATTTTGGTTGGATCTCTGAAAACAGGAACACTTTTTCTTCTGAGATTGTTCAAGGAAAGTGTATCGTTTGCTGAAAATGTGGAGGGGGGTCAATTTTTTTTTTTTTTTTGGGGGGGGGGGGGGGGAGGGAGGGGGGTAAACCTTACCACCCGAGTGAGTCTGTAAGTGGACTTTGTTCTTTTCTCTCTCTCTCTCTCTCTCTCTCTCTCTCTCTCTCACACACACACACACACGCACACACACGCACACACACACACACACACACACACACACCACGCTCCCACCCATCCACCCACCCAAGACTGAGAGAGAGAGAGAGGCAGACAGACAGACAGACAGAGACGCACAACAAAAGACCAAAATTCCAACAGATCTTTAATTGTTTGAAATGCATAATCAGGATATCAAAAGAACAAGACTTGTAAGCACATTATTACAAGCACATAAAATGGTTAGGAAGTCTTAACAGTTGAAGCACATTCACGGTGGAAAGATTTAGTAATGAAATTTCTACACGTGAAATTTCAAAAAGTTATTATGCCACACAATCATGTAAAAGGTGATACTGTGGTCAAATCATCAAGACATCACTCCACAGTTTGTGGTGAGACAAATTCCGAGAGACTTATTTATTGTGATGATCTGTGTGTGTGTGTGTGTGTGTGTGTGTGTGTGTGTGTGTGTGTGTGTGTGTCCTTCACAATTGATAATTCCCTCGAAAATGTTTTATTATCGGCGTGTTCGTAAATCTGCAAACCCGACTTAGCGCTCGGGTTACTGTTCACCGACGAGGTACGGCAAACGTAAATTTATTGTTACCAAACTACCCGCCTCAAACTCTTTTACTTTGTCTTCAAACTTATTTTGGTCTCCCAATAGTCTGTGAAAGTTGGTGTATATAGTTATATACAATAATTCACGAAAAAATAATCTGGAATATATTTCTGAATTATAGTCACATTATTGTCTGACCATCTACCAACTTTGCCTGCTACCACTACAAGCGCAAAAAACAAACAAACAAACAA
>JACVVK020000058.1:787500-872500 GCA_018292915.2 Batillaria attramentaria
ACTGTGCTTTGTTGTGTTTCCACAAGTGGAGACCAGACAGAATAAACACCTTATGTCTTACGTGCAGTGCAGTATTTCATGGGGGCACTCCCACATGTTGTCAGTTTGTCTCATGTGTGTAAGGCAGGCATGCTGCTCTTGACCGACCATTATCAATATTGGTTCCACTGACACAATAAGTGTTTGCTTGCGAATGTTCTGTCATCACTTTACCTTTTTCAGTTGTTTGTTTGTTTGTTTGTTTGTTTGTTTGTTTGTTTTTGACGTGATTCCAATCTCGCCTACCGCATAACACATTAAACCACGTCCCCCCTCACAAATCGCCCTTTGCCTTTAATGAACTTGATTTTTACTTGACTCGATTTGACCACGATTTCAGGTAAAACTCACACGCCACTTGAAGAGTGTAGGTAACATCAGTAGTCTGACTGCCACATTCACGTTAAATCTAACCTCATGATAACAAAGAATCACTCACGATTTGGGGGAAGTGAGGTGGGCGCGGGTACAAAGCATTCAGGCGATTCTGAAGGAATCAATTGCCCTGGCGTGCAAGTGACGGAACAGTGAATATGTTTTCCTTTGCTGGTATCACAAACCGTGAGCACGTGTGTGTGGCTTTTCGATAAGTAGTAGGATACTTTAACAGACATTAATTTTCAAAAAGTGTGTGTCATACGATGTTCACGTCTGAAAACTCTTCCATGTATGTAAATAAGAATAAGAATAATAGTTACTCTCAGAATCATCTGAACAGAGAGAGAGAGAGAGAGAGAGAGAGAGACTTACACCAGAGGCTGATGTTGAACTCCTCAGTGACTGGTTTCGCCCGACTGTTCTCAGGGTTTATCACTGTGCACGCGGCCCGTTTCCCGTCCTCCTGTACGGATGGTGTATAGATGCACGTGCTGTCACTGTTACCATTGTCACACGTCACGGCGTTCCAACTGTAGATAGGTGTAGGATTGACTGTCGCTTCACACGACATTGTCATGGAGAGAGTTCCGTTTGTGATGAAGGGGGATGGTCCGGTAATCTTAGTGCTGGCTGCGTCAGGACCGTCTATGGGAACAAGAAGCATTAGCAAGACGATGCTTATTTCTGTTTTGGCTACCTTGTCATGTTCATGAGAAAAAGAAATCCTTCACACACACACACACACACACACACACACACACACACACACACACACACACACACACACACACACACAGCTGACGATAAAACTCACACGCCACTTGAAGAGTGTAGGTAACACTAGTGTTCTGACTGCCACACGCCCTCTGACACGTGAAGTTCTGTCCATGTTGCTGTCTGGTAATGTTGGTTTTCTCCAGACGTTCTGTGTTAGAGTGACCCGGCCAGGTCATGGTTGGTGTCTCACCGTTTGAACAGGTTCCCAAACAGTAGCAGACCAAGGTTTGGCCCTCAACAGTATATCCTCTACACGTTTGGGTCGGTAGATCTTGCGTATCTAGAAGCAGAAGAAGGCAGATACAGACCCAGAGAGAAATTTGTTGAATTATTGATGAGTTTATTTGAAACAAAATTGGGTCATTCAATTTGGTGAGTGTACAATAATGTAAAAAGATGTTCATGACCTATTGTTTCCCAGAAACCATACATGTGTGCTTTTTGTTGCGAAGGAATTCTGCAAAATTAGCAAACCGAACACCCGCATGAGAAGCATGAACAAATCAGTGCATCCGTTAAATTGCAGACCAGGTCAGTCGTGGAAAACTGCCATTTACCAGGGTCTGTTGCTCATACCCAAACATGATCTTAATCGAACACTTTCAAACCAGTCTGTAAGTGTGTGATAGTATTAGCAGAATAAAAACAGAATCATACTTGTTAGAACATAAAAAAGTCAAAATAACACGGTATTATACGATTCATTCTTACTTTCCGGTGAAACTCGTATTGGAAGTAACCTAGCTGTGCCCACCTGTGTATCCCTGCCTTTTTGTACTCAGAGAAACTGTTTGCAACGGAGAGAACTTGCTACAACGTAAAACCGCGCCAGTACCTCATTGTAAGATGGACGATGACCTAGAGTGAATGTCGGAGATACTACCATGCTGCACCTGCGTTAAACTTTAACTTTGTATGCCAGAGTCGGGATAACTTAGTCAGCAGATCATTGGTTTTGATAAGAATGTTGTAGGTTCGATTCCTTCCGAGCAGGGTATAGAAATGTACAGACCTTTCTTTTTCCATTTCTCTTCCTTTGAATGTTTTGCTTTTGTTTTTTGTTTGTTTGTTTGTTTGTTTGTTTTTACATTATACCGTGCGCACACACACACACACACACACACACACACACACACACACACACACACACACACACACACACACACACACACACACACTTGTCACTTTACTGGGTAAACGCAATCCTACGTAGATAGTGATTCTTCCTAACGCATTCGAAAGTGAACATGACCTTTTCCTCTAAAAATGTATTCATACAAACCTGCATGAAAGATGAATACAACCGTAAGGCAGACAAGAACTTGTGACGTCCACGCCATGTTTGACGCCTATCTAGCACAGAGGGGAGATGATTCAGAGCGAAAACGTACATTGATACAAGCAGTTTCACAATCTACACAATGAATGCCTCTACAGCGTACACGACCCTCTGCCATTCAGAGAAAAAGGGCCTTAATGGCATAGATTTGATAAGCGCATGGGTCTTGTCCCAAACTGACGGTAGAGGAAAACATTGAAATGCTCGACACACACCATCTTCATGCCTCCACATTTGAGAAACGCATGCTAACCACACCTGGAAAACAATGTTTGTGTGTGTGACATGGAGTTTGGTAGTAGACAGACACTATTGTATAGAAACGTTTAGTAAGGTACGTAGAAGGTGAATTGCATACACCTAGGAGCAGGAAGAGACTCTGTGCAAACACTATTATTGTTATGGTTTCCTAATTAATCGTCCAAACAAACAATCAGCATGGGCTGACTCATCGGCAAAAGAAAAAAAAACCCTGATTATTTAGAGCGCCACGTATGACTAAAATAGTTTCATAACTTGTAGTTGACGGGCTGTGTGTGAACAGCTGAATCACCCGCGTCCTCTGCACACACACACACACACACACACACACACACACACACACACACTATACCGACCCAGTCCTGGTGCCTGTCCTTCCTTTTCAAGTACACCGGATAAGATATGGCCCCATGTAGAGTTGGCCTTTTATCAAGCTTCCCCTCAACGTGTCAGCGAAAATGTCTGCCTTTGCCTTTGTATTTTGCGACACAGCTGATACCAGATTTTACATCCTCGTTCCATTCAGCGCAGAGCGCAGGCTTTGTGTACACAGAGAGAGAGAGAGAGAGAGAGAGAGGTTTATTCAAGGATAGTGGCTTGTAGGAAGTATTGACTATCTTACAAGCTGTCCTTTCTGATCTGTGAAAACTAACTACATGATCAAACATAATAACTACATATTATATGTGAAAAAAAAACAACCTTAGACAGTTTAAAAGACGTGAAAAGCGAAATGCGCTCGACAGGCTGAAATCTCCCAGTCTCGATCAGATATGCAGACACAAAACTATCTTTCAAAACAAATTTGAAAACCCACCTCTTCACAGCCTTCAACCAATAACTCTTGCCACATCTTCATCTTGCTGGTCATGTGTGTGTGTGTGTGTGTGTGTGTGTGTGTGTGTGTGTGTGTGTAAGCCAGGGGCAGCCCGTGTATGATGCTGCACATCATGTGTTTTTAGTTAAATGTATGTGTGGAGGCATGTCGTGTGTGTTCTGGGTGAGTGAGCGCGTGTTCTTTGTAAGGCGCCGTGAGCTCCCGCGAGAGGGAGGGCGTCCTTTAAGTACCCATTTTATTATTATTATTGGGGCAAGGTACTGTTTGGTTGTGTTCGCGAGGTGTTCAGTGTAGTCACGCCGCCTGATAAAGACAAAACAGAAACGACATTTAAAGTCCGTGTGGCTGTCACATAATATTATGATTAACCACCCTCGGTCATTTTTATTGAGCGAATTTCTTTTGTTAGGCTTTTAGTTACAAAGACATTATTTTGTTTGACGCATAATCAACCCACAAGGAAACCTTCTGCAATCTTTTATTGTGCATGTAATATACGATAAAAGTCTGAAACTTGGAACACATAACAGGCACAGTCAGAAAGTATAAAGCTCTTTTAGGGTAACTGTCGGCCAGGGTAGTCTCAGACAGGCAAATAGTTGGTTAACTTTAAGGTGAGATAATTATGAAAAAAAAATGGACAAAGTACATTAGCTGACATGAAGTGACATTGATTAATCGAACTCTTTCTGAATGAGAATTGAGAATTTTATCAATGTTCAGCTCCCATCATATAATTTCCGCTACGATATACTTCGCCACAGCATCTCGAATGTGGGACCTAAACACTACTGTTGCATCGTCGCTTTGATTAAGAAGCATGCAGCGTTGTGTAGACATTTGGAGGTGATAGCTGTCCTGGCTCAATGTGTTCATAAGTGTTTTGTCTGGTGTCAACATTGACGTAAGAATCCGGGTCCTCAGGCTGAGAGAGATCAGGTCGAGGCTCCGTGTTGGCGTAGTGCACGGTCAGTTCTTGTTCAGAGCTGGAAAATGGCGGCGCTTGTAGTCCAGTGTAGGGGCTGGATTCATCTGTCTGTCTGGGTTGTGGCTTTTCGTATCTCTGATCTGTGAATATAGATTTAGAAAGGGAAGTTAGTTGTATGAATTACCAATCATTGTGGCTGTTCTTATGTTGAGGGTGATCGAGCTTAGGGGTTCATATCTGGGCGCATATGGTACGATATCGTACGGCAGGATAATCCTCAGTGTCGTTTTAGGCGCTCAAGGCACCACCGGGCTGGAGGACGATGCAGTGAAAGTCTGCTGTTTCTAAGCGCTACTTTATGTGCAACCCCCCACCCTACAAGTCACTCTGGTATGCCCGGCATATTTATGTTTCCACGCCACCGACTACAGCCTATACTCTTTAACACACGAGGACGAGTGGTGAATGATATGCGCAGACTGGAGAGGTCTACGGTGTACAACTCAAAGGACGTAGACCCCTAACAATTAGGGGCCCATAAAAAAACCAATGTTTATTGTTTGACCCGAATTCGAGTCCAGAGCGGGTGTGTTATGGGCCCGATGGGGAGGCTGTTGCCACACAGCCGAGTTTCACCCACTTCACGGGTGCGACTTTGGGGGTGCTTCCCTTAGTATGACACGTCTTATGATGTGGATGATTACACGGCCGGCACCGCAGGTGCCGTAGTTCCCGGATCTGGTGAATGCCGGGACATTTATGACAGGAAGCGTGGAATGCGGCCCTGTCTCGCAGTCCCAAACCACATGGACCTCCATAGCATCATCTTACTATCATCCTTCATCATCATGAATAATTTTTTTTTTTTTTTTTAAGTCTCAGCTTCCGAGTCCTCCGTGAGTTCCACCCATGTGACCTGAGAGAAATACCACTGGAGCTGGCAAAGAGTTGGGGCGGAAAAAAAAGGAAACACCACATCTGCCGTGGGACTTGGGACCCACATTATTCATATTAATTGCCTTGCTGACCCAGGGTGCACAGGTAGTCGCGCGGTCTTGAACGGTAAAGTCTATGAACGCGCACCAGTACACGCATGGTCTTGGAGCAGTTAAAAAGGTGGATTGGGGCGTTTTAGCGTGCATACTTCATACATGTGTGTGCGTGTCTACTACCGATGGTGAGACGGACACCGAAAACAAGTCTGCGCGTGATTTTGACTTGACAATTTCAAATTCCTGCACACAAGCCTGGTATTCACATAGCGAGTTTAGCTAGGATAAACGCGTTTAAATCTAAACGGGCGCATTAAAATTGGAAATTACTATTGTTAAACTCGTTTAAACTTGTTTAGACCTGAACGCGAGCGCACAGGAGAGAGAGAGAGAGAGAGAGAGAGAGAGAGAGAGAGAGAGAGAGAGAGAGAGAGAGATGCTTGAGAGATTACATCTTTTCTTCCAAATGATGACACCGACGATCACAACAGCGAGGACGACGATACCACCGAGTACTCCCCCAACGATGGCTCCCACAGAGTCTGAGTTTTTATCCTCTGATACTGTGACAGCTACACACACACACACACACACACACACACACACACACACACACACACACACACACACACACACACCTTGCATCTAGAATAGATCTTGATACGCGGTAGCGAACAGGAGAACACGCCCTTAATCAGACATATTGATCGGGTGTTGCCTTGTTCAACCTGTGTCTCAAGCACAGCTGTTTTAGTGAAAAATCATGATCATGCAGACGCGTAAACGCAAAGACCCACCCACCATCGTTATTAAATATGCAGGAAACAGAGTGCCATTCAAGTCATTGAATAGTTTATATGAGCTCGATGTCTGGCGTGAATAAATTGCAGATAATACCATTCTGCTGTCATCACACACAGGTTTTGATGGACAGAATGCAGAAAAAAGAAGTTATGGTTAGTCATGCTCGAACGAGTGTCAGGCTCCATCCTTTACAGAGAGAGAGAGAGAGAGAGAACCTTTTTTCCGGCGTTTAAACGGACACTGAAAACTCCCGAGAGTGTTTGAGACGATCAGCTTGTATTCACCATCGGTCAGTTTTGTAAAATTGATCACTCTCACTTCAAGTGTCGTCTCGCACATTGAAATAGGACGCTGGTTGATATCAAACAAGGTAGAGATATCCCTGTCAAGGTGCTTCACAGTCACGTCATCTGGTGACGGCGGAGGATTGGCAACAATCAGCAGATCAAACCCCTCCTCTCTGATGACACTTGGACATTTATTGGTGTCAGAGGAGACGCGTGTAGACAGTCGTGGTGCACCTTTCCAAACAACAAACAAAATGATTTCAACTGGCATTAAATTTAAAACAACAACAACAACAACAACAAACAAACAAACAAACAAGCAAACAGCTGCCGTGGAGATAACCTGTTACAATGATTGATAAATAGGTTTGCATTTGTCCTCAGTTTACCCTTTTGTGCTAGCTGTTCAAGAGGTTATACACCGTCACGTTAAAAGTAAATATGAATAAAAGTCAGTTAAAAAAATCGTGAAGACGAAGAACAACTGCAACGACGACGTCAACAACAACAGCAACAACAACTCCGAGCAGATAACCCATAACAATAAATGATCAACGGGCATACAATGAAAGATGAATAAGCCATGTGTTATACGGAGAGATGGTGCACGGCTAGATATCATTGCTCGAAGCCTACAACCTTTCAATCAATCACATAACATACCCCCCCCCCCCTTCTCCCCCCTCCCATTAGACGTTTACTAACACACGAGGACCTAATGACCTGTGTCAACCTACATTCTACAACCAGCGCACTTATCTAAAGATGTACGAAAAGATAGCTAGGGTACTTACAATTGACTGCAAGATGAACTGTCTTTTCCACAAAGGCGGAACGATTTGGGTGTGTGTTGCGGGGTTTATCAACAAACGCAGTGTAGTTACCCGTATCTTCACATTTAGCAGGACTCAGTGTATGTGTTACCACCTGGCTAAACTCGTACATGCCCCTCTGGTCGTTACTGGTTATTTCTTCAATTCCGTTCTTCATGACGACAACACGTGGAGCGGGCCGACCATAGGCACTGATTTGTAACATCACCGTCACGTGGTCACTTTCATTCACTGTCAGTGTCCCATTGGCGATTCCGTTCATGGTAAAGTCACTGAGGCTTGAGGGATCTGGAATAAAATGCATGTACCGCTAAAATAGGAGGATAATGCCGTGCTGTGTTTGTCTTAGCCATAGTGCTGATTTTAGTGGACAGAATAACAAAGGTCTCTCTCTCTCTCTCTCTCTCTCTCTCTCTCTGTGTGTGTGTGTGTGTGTGTGAGAGAGAGAGAGAGAGAGAGAGTGTGTGTGTGTGTGTGTGTGTGTGTGTGTGTGTGTGTGTGTGTGTGTGTGTGAGAGAGAGAGAGAGAGAGAGAGAGAGAGAGAGAGTGTGTGTGTGTGTGTGTGTGTGTGTGTGTGTGTGTGTGTGTGTGTGTGTGTGTGTGTGTGTGTGTGTGAGAGAGAGAGAGAGAGAGAGTTTTGCTTTATTTTACAGAAACTTAAACGATAAACTACGTATTACTAACACTCAGTGTAAAACGAAGCATTCTTCTCGCTCTCCGTGTACAGATCAGGTTGAGGGTCCCATCGACCTGAACAGTGACACGTCATATTTTCCATATCCTTTGTGACGTTTGACGTATCTATGACGACATCGACTCTTGCTGAGAATACATTCTGATCCTTATGATGTGGGTCGCCACAGTAGAAAGTTACATTCCCTAACGGTTTTCCGCTAGTTAAATTACAGGTCAGGATGTCCCCGTCTCTCAGAATCTGGTCTGGACTGTATCCTGATACCAATGGCTTTTCGGTCGGTGGATCTGAAATAGGAGAGCAGACTAAGTATATAGATGTAAGTGACACGTCAACCTGATTTTAAAATAATGCATTAATTGTTGTGTGTAATCTATTAGTATTATCTATCTATCTATCTATCTATCTATCTATCTATCTATCTATCTATCTATCTATCTATCTATCTATCTACTTAACGGGTTGACAAAAGGACATGATAGTCGCCATTATCAGCTCTTTGAATCTGAACCCAACAAGCGTACAGAACCCAGTGATGTCAACGATTTGGAAGAAGGGTCGAAGGGGTAGAAGAGTACAAAACGTGCTGGCGCATCTGAAAGAAATGGAAGTAAATCGAACTGACGATGTAACGTTGGAACAGCGAGTGCGCTTTCCTTTGCCGGCGTTACCAACCACGAGCACACATGTGTTTCAGTACAATGAAAAAATAACAATCAGAGAAAAACAAACCATTTTGATTGTTATACCACTCGCTAATCCAGACTTTCAGTGGGCTATGTGTAAGTGCTTTACGTCGAGAAATAGTAGAAAGCATGATTTTCCAAATCACCGGGGAGCCGGGGTGGCCGAATGGTAGAGCGTTGGACTCTCAGTGCTCGGAGTTCGAATCCCACCGGCTGGGGCCAAATATTTGTGCTGGCCTTTTTTCTCGTTGCCCCGTCTTTGATATCACCCGTACGTGGTGGAAAAGGACGTTAAACTCCAAATCACCCACCCACCCTCCCAAATCACTACTGGTTTTAAATCTGATAGATGCGGAAAAAGACGAACTCGCAAACCCCCATCCATTCTAAAAGACTTACACCAGAGGCTGATGTTGAACTGCTTAGTGACTGGTTTCGCCTGACTGTTTTCAGGGTTTATCACTGTGCACGCGACCCGTTTCCCGTCGTCCTGTATGGATGGTGTATAGATGCACGTACTGCCACTGTTACCATTGTCACACGTCACACCGCTCCAACTGTAGATAGGTGTAGGGTTGACTGTCGCTTCACACGTCAGTGTCATGGAGTGAGTTCCGTTTGTGATGAAGGGTGACGGTCCAATGACCTTAGTGCTGATTGCATCAGGACCGTCTGGGAAAACAATGAGCGTGAGCATGTGAATGACTGACGATACTTATTTCACTTTGTATTGATGGTGATGAGAGGCAAAAAAAAATTCATCACACACACACACGCACGCACGCAAGCACACACAGAGAGAGAGAGAGAGAGAGAGAGAGAGAGAGAGAGAGAGAGAGAGAGAGAGTTACATTAGTAGGCGCTTATGGTCATGCATTTCTGAAATGCAAGTATCTTTGGGAATGGGCTACATCTATGAATGCGTTTATGAGTAAACGAATTTGAATAATTATAATCATATTTATTTGCCTTACTGGCGTGTATAGCATATATCATAACATGATTGTATATATCATATGTTTCATATTTCTTCTTGTGCCTCAAGACAAATTCCCCTTTCTGATGTTGGAGATCGACTGAACTGGTAGCAATTCAATTGACTTACACGCCACTTGAAGAGTGTAGGTAACACTAGTAGTCTTACTGCCACACGCCCTCCGACACGTGAAATTCTGTCCATGTTGCTGTCTGGTAATGTTGGTTTTCTCCAGACGGTTTGTGTCAGAGTGACCTGGCCAGGTCAGTGTTGGTGTCTCACCGGTTTCACATTCTCCCACACAGTAGCAGACCAAGGTTTCGCCCTCAACAGTATATCCTCTACACGTTTGGGTCGGTAGATCTTGCGTATCTAGAAGCAGAAGGAGGCAGATATAGACACAGAGGGAATTTTGTTGATTGATTGATGAGTTTATTTGAAACAAAATTGGGTCATTCAATTTGGTGCGTGTACAATAATGTAAAAAGATGTTCATGACCTATTGTTCCCCAGAAACCATACATGTGTGCTTTTTGGTGCGAAGGAATTCTGCAAAATTAGCAAACCGAACACCCGCATGAGAAGCATGAAAAAATCAGTGCATCTGTTAAATTGCTGACCAGGTCAGTCATGAAAAACTTTTGCCAGGATCTGTTGCTCATACCCAAACATAATCTTAATCGAACATTTTTAAACCAGTCTGTAAGTGTGTTATAGTATTAGAAGAATAAAAACAGAATCATACTTGTTAGAACATAAAAAAGTCAAAATAACACGGTATTATACGATTCATTCTTACTTTCTGGCATTGGAAAATATCCTAACAGTGCCCGCTTGTGTATCCCTGCTTTTTTGTACTCAGAGAAACTGTTTGCAACAGAGAGGACTTGCTACAACGTCAAACAGCGCTAGTACCTCATTGTATGATGGACGATGACCTACAGTGAATGTCGGAAATACAACCATGCTGCTACTGCGTTAAACTTTAACTTTGTATGCCAGAGGTCGGGATAACTAAGTCAGCAGATCATTGGTTTTGATAAGAATGTTGTAGGTTCGATTCCTTCCGAGCAGGGTATAGAAATGTACAGACCTTTCTTTTTCCATTTCTCTTTCTTCGAATGCTTTTTTTTTTTTTTTGGTTTTTGTTGGCTCCCTTGTGTAACAATGGGAGTCTATGTATTAACCCTCCGTCGTCTGTGTGTGTGTGTGTGTGTGTGTGTGTGTGTGTGTGTGTGTGTGTGTGTGTGTGTGTGTGTGTGTGTGTGTGTGTCCAGAAAACTTTAACGTTGTCATTTTCTCAGAATCTACAAACAGCAGAGGCACCAAACTTGGCATGCTGATAGACAACCACAAGACCTTTGAAAACATATAATTTTGAATGACCTTGACACAAGGTCAAGGTCACTAAAGCTCTCTGTTTGAAAATTTTACATTGGCATTTTCTCGTAATCTACAAATACCAGAGGTTGTAAACTTTGCATGATGATAGACATTGATAGGAACTTTACAGGTATTCATGTAGTCAATGGCCTTGTGTCAAGGTCAAGGCCATACAAGCTATTTTTGTGAAGCCTTAACATTGGCATTTTCTCAGAAACAACAAACAGCAGAGGTGCCAAACCTGGCGTGCTGATAGACAGTGATAAGACCTATGCACACATACCATCTTACATGACCTTGACTCAAGGTAAAGGTTATTAAAACAGTCTGTTGGGAAATTTTACATTTGCATTTTCTCAGAATCCAGAAGGATCAGAGGCCTAAAACTATGTGTGATGATTGACATTGGCAGCAGCTTTACAGACATACCTGTGTTCAGTGGCCTTTTGTCAAGGTCAAGGCCCTGCAAGCAGTGTTTTTGGAAACTTTAACCTTGGCATTTTGTCCAAAACAACAAACAGCAGAGGCACCAAACGAGGCACCAAACGATGATAGACAGCATTGAGACCTACTTTCTGAATGACCTTGACTGAAGGTCAAGGTCATTAAAGCTGTCTGTTATGAATTTTAACATTACCGTTTTCAGGGGAACTACAAATACTAGAGGCATCGAACTTGGCATGATGATAGACATTGATGAGATCTCATTTTAATGACCTTGACCAAAGGTCAAGGCCATACAAACTGTTTCGGGGAAAATTGTATTATTGCCATGGACTCAGAGTGCCAGAGACACTTTACTTGGCATGATAATGGATAGTGATAAGAGCTTTACAAACATACTCTTGTGAATGACCTTGACCTGTGTCACAAGGAAGCCATGGAGGCTTCTGCCTCTCTAGTTTGTTTGTTTGTTTGTTTTTACATTATACCCAACACACACACACACACACACACACACACACACACACACACACACACACACACACACACTTGTCATTGTTGCTTATCTCTGTCCCTTAGTGATTTACTGGGTAAACGCAATCCTACCTAGATAGTGATTCCTCCTAACGCATTCCAAAGTGAACATGACCTTTACCTTTAAGAATATATTCATACGAACCTGCATGAAAGATGAATACAACCGAAAGGCAGACAAGAACTTGTGACGTCCACGCCATGTCTGACGCCTATGTAGCACAGAGGGGAGATGATTCAGAGCGAAAACGTACATTGATACAAGCAGTTTTACAGTCTACACAATATAAGCCTCTACAGTGTATATGACCCTGTGCCATTCGGAGAAAAAGGACCTTAATGGCATGGATTTGATAAGCGCATGGGTCCTGTCCCCAAACTGACGGTAGAGGAAAACATTGAAATGCTCGACACACACCATCTTCATTCCTCCACATTTGAGAAACGCATGCTAACAACACATTGAAAACAATGTTTGTGTGTGTGACATAGAGTTTGGTAGTAGACAGACACTTTGGTTTAGAATAGTTTAGTAAGGTACGTAGAAGGTGAATTGCATACACCCAGGAGCAGGAAGAGACAATGTGCAAACACTATTATTGTTATGATTTTCCTAATTAATCGTCCAAACAAACTTGATACAATCAGCATGCGTTGACTCATCGGCAAAAGAAAAAAAAAAAACCCTGATTATTTAGAGCGCGACGTATGACTAAAAAAATTTCATAACTTGTAGTTGACGGGCTGTGTGTGAACAGCTGAATCACCCGCGTCCTCAGCACACACACACACACACACACACACACACACATATAGACACAGACAAACACACACACACACACACACACACACACACACACACACACATACCGACCCAGTCCTGCTGCCTGTCCTTCCTCTTCAAGTACACCGGATAGGATATGGCCCCATGTAGAGTTGGCCTTTTATCAAGCTTCCCCTCAACGTGTCAACGAAAATGTCTGCCTTTGCCTTTGCATTTTGCGACACAGCTGATATCAGATTTTACATCCTCGTTCCATTCAGCGCAGCGCAGGCTTTGTATACAGAGAGAGAGAGAGAGAGAGAGAGAGAGAGATAGAGAGAGGGTTTTTTTTTTTCAAGGATAGTGACTTGTCGGAAGTACTGACTATCTTACAAGCTGTCCTTTCTGATCTGTGAAAACTAGGTACATGATCAAACATAATAACTACATATTATATGTGAAAAAAAAAAACAACCTTAGACAGTTTAAACGACGTGAAAAGCAAAATGCGCTCGACAAGCTGAAATCTGTGGGGCAAGGTATTGTTTGGTTATGTTCGCGAGGTGAATAATGTAGTCACGCCGCCTGATAAAGACAAAACAGAAACGACATGTAAAGTCCGTGAGGCTGTCACATAATTATGCTTAACAACCCTCGATCATTTTTATTGAGCGATTTTCTTTTGCTAGCCTTTTAGTTACAAAGACATTTGTTTGACGCATAATTAACCCACAAGGAAACCACCTGCAATCTTTTATTGTGCGTGTAATATACGATAAAAGTCTTAAACTTGGAACAGATAACGGGCACAATCAGAAAGTATAAAGCTCTTTTAGGGTAACTATCAGCCAGGGTAGTCTCAGACAGGCAAATAGTTAGTTAACTTTAAGCTGAGATATGAAAACAATGTACAAAGGACATTAGCTGTGAGTTATCCATCACTCAAAACTGATAGTTATCAGCAAACTGGCAACTGTCGGGATCGGTATAAAACACTTAAAATGAACAAATCTTTCCGAAAGTCAGGAAAGAATAAACGACCTTTGAAGTGACATTGATTAATTAATCGAACTCTTTCTGAATGAGAATGTAATCAATGTTCGGCTCCCATCATATAATTTATGCTACAATATGCTTCGCAGCAGCATCTCGAATGTGGGACCTAAACACTGTTGTTGCATCGTCGCTTTGATTAAGAAGCATCCAGCGATGTGTAGACATTTTGAGGTGATAGTTGTCCTGGCTCAATGTGTTCATAAGTGTTTCGTCTGGTGTCAACATTGACGTAAGAATCCGGGTCCTCAGGCTGAGAGAGATCAGGTCGAGGCTCCGTGTTGGCATAGTGCACAGTCAGTTCTTGTTCAGAGTTGGAAAATGGCGGCGCTTGTAGTCCAGTGTAGGGGCTGGATTCATCTGTCTGTCTGGTTTGTGGCTTTTCGTATCTCCGATCTGTGAATATAGATTTAGAAAGGGAAGTTAGTTGCATGAATTACCAGTCATTGTGGCTGTGATTATGTTGAGGGTCATTGAGCTTAGGGGTTCATATCTGGGCGCATATGGTACGATATCGTACGGCAGGATATTCCTCAGCGCGCACAAATTATATCAGTGTCGTTTTAGGCGCTCAAGGCACCACCGGGCTGGAGGACGATGCAGTGAAAGTCTGCTGTTTCTAAGCGCTACTTTATGTGCAACACCCCCACCCTACTAGTCACTCTGGTATGTCCGACATTTATGTTTCCACGCCACCGACTACAGCCTATATTCTTTAACACACGAGGACGAGTAGTGAATGATATGCGCAGACTGGAGAGGTCTACGGTGTACAACTGAAAGTACGTAGATCCCTAACAATTAGGGGGCCCATAAAAAAACAAAACAATGTTTATTGTGTAATTAGAAAGAACAACAGTGCACGGGTTACAGAAATCCAATCTCTTTCCGCAAACCGTGGACACCCCGGCTATTCATTGTGTTTTGCTTCTACTACGGCGAACCACTCGATACGTGAACGTTATAGTGTCTGCGGAAAACACAAACAGTGGCATTTATACTACTCGAAACTGAAAAGGATGTTGTTCGAAGAAATGTCGTCATTTGTTCTCTCTTTTCCTGGTTGTATTTGTCATCAGCTTTACTAGTGGACTTGCTGTAGCGGGAAACACACACGCAGAACACAACATTCGGGCTGTTGGAATATTCATTTTTCTGATAGGAAACACCACATTTAACGTGAGACTTGGGATCCACATTATACATATTAATTGCCTTGCTGACCCAGGGTGCACAGGTAGTTGCGCGGTCTTGAACGGTTGTCCATAAATACGCACCAGTACGCATGGTCTTGGAGCAGTTAAAAAGATGGACTGGGGTGTTTTAGCGTGCATACTTCATTCATGTGTGTGCGTGTCTACTACCGATGGTGAGACGGACACCGAAAACAAGTCTACTCGTGATTTTGACTTGAAAAATTCAAATTTTTGCACACAGACCTGGTATTCACAAAGCGCGTTCAAACAAATTGGAAATGACTATTGTTAAACTCCCGTTTAGACATGAAAGCGAGCGCGCAGGACAGAGAGAGAGAGAGAGAGAGAGAGAGAGAGAGAGATTACATCTTTTCTTCCAAATGATGACACCGACGATCACAACAGCGAGGACGACGATACCACCGAGTACTCCCCCAACGATGGCTCCCACAGAGTTTTTATCCTCTGATGCTGTGACAGCTACACACACACACACACACACACACACACACACACACACACACACACACCTTGTATCTAGAATAGATCTTGATTTTCGCGGTAGCGAACATGAGAACACGCCCTTAATCAGACATATTGATCGGATGTTGCCTTTTTCAACCCGTATCTCAAGCACAGCTTTTGTAGTTAAAAATAATGGTCATGCAGACGGGTACACTCAGAGACCCACCCACCATCGTTACTAAAATGAGCAGGAAACAGAGTGCCATTCAAGTCATTGAATAGTTTATATGAGCTCGATGTCTGGCGTGAATAAATTGCAGATAATACCATTCAGCTGTCAGCACACACAGGTGTTGATGGAAAGAAGGCAGAAAAAAATCGAAGCTATGGTTAGTCACGCTCGAACGAGTGTCAGGCTCCATCCTTCACAGAGAGAGAGAGAGAGAGAGAGAGAGAGAGAGAGAGAGAGAACCTTTTTTCCGGCGGTTAAACGGACACTGAAAACTCCCGAGAGTGTTTGAGACGATCAGCTTGTATTCACCATCGGTCAGTTTTGTAAAATTGATCACTCTCAATTCAAGTGTGGTCTCGCACATTGAAATAGGACGCTGGTTGATATTGAACAAGGTAGAGATATTCCTGTCAAGGTACGTCACAGTCACGTCATCTGGTGACGGCGGAGGATTGGCAACAACCAGCAGATCAAACCCCTCCTCTCTGATGACACTTGGACATTTATTGGTGTCAGAGGAGACGCGTGTAGACAGTCGTGGTGCACCTTTCCCAAAAACAAAATGATTTCAATTGTTACCTAATTAAAAACAACAACAACAACAACAACAACAAACAAGCAAACAGCTGCCGTGGAGATAACCTGTTACAATGAATGATAAACAGGTTTGCATTTGTCCTCAGTTTACTCTTTTGTGCTAGCTGTTCAAGAGGTTATACACCGTCACGTTAAAAGTAAATACGAATAAAAGTCAGGAAAAGAATCGAGAAGGCGAAGAACAACAACAATGACGACGACGACAACAACAACAACAGCAACAACAACTTTGAGCAGATAACCCATTACAATAAATAATGAACGGGCATACGATGAAAGATGAAGAAGCTATGTGTTGTACGGAGAGATGGTGCACGTCTAGATACGCTCGAAGCCTACAACCTTTAAATCAATCACATAACATAACCCCCCCCCCCCCCCCCTTCTCCCCCCTCCCTCCAGTTAGACGTTTACTAACACACAAGTACCTAAGGACCTGTGTCAACCTACATTCTACAACCAGCGCACTTATCTAAAGATGTACGAAAAGATAGCTAGGGTACTTACAATTGACTGCAAGATGAACTGTCCTTTCCACAATGGTGGAACGGCTTGGGTGTGTGTTGCGGGGTTTATCAACAAACGCAGTGTAGTTGCCCGTATGTTCACATTCAGCAGGACTCAGTGTGTGTGTTACCACCTGGCTAAACTCGTACATGCCCCTCTGGTCGTTACTGGTTATTTCTTCAGTTCCGTTCTTCATGACGACAATACGTGGAGCAGGCCGACCATAGGCAGTGATTTGTAACATCACCGTCACGTGGTCACTTTCAGTCACTGTCAGTATCCCATTGGCGATTCCGTTCATGGTAAAGTCAGTGAGGCTTGAGGGATCTGGAATAAAATGCGTGTAGCGTTAAAATAGGAGGATAATGCCGTGCGGTGTTAGACATAGTGCTGATTTTAGCGGACAGAATAACAAAGGTTGTGTGTGTGTGTGTGTGTGTGTGTGTGTGTGTGTGTGTGTGTGTGTGTGTGTGTGTGTGTGTGAGAGAGAGAGAGAGAGAGAGAGAGAGAGAGAGTTTAGCTTTATTATACAGAAAACTAACCGATAAACTACGTATTACTAACACTCAGTGTAAAACGAAGCATTCTTCTCGCTCTCCTTGTACAGATCGGGTTGAGGGTCCCATCGACCTGAACAGTGACACGTCATATTTTCCATATCCTTTGTGACGTTTGACGTATCTATGACGACATCGACTCTTGCTGAGAATACATTCTGGTCCTTATGATGTGGGTCACCACAGTAGAAAGTTACATTCCCTAACGGTTTTCCGCTAGTCAAATTACAGGTCAGGATGTCCCCGTCTCTCAGAATCTGGTCTGGACTGTATCCTGATATCAAGGGCTTTTCGGTCGGTGGATCTGAAATAGGATAGCAGACTAAGTAAGTGACAAATCAACCTGATCTATCTATCTATCTATCTATCTATCTATCTATCTATCTATCTATCTATCTATCTATCTGCTGCCGCGAATTAGTCTTTGTCGCTGACGCGGCGTTAAAGCCTTAAAATACTCACTCACTCACCCTATCTATCTATCTATCTATCTATCTATCTATCTATCTATCTATCTATCTATCTATCTATCTATCTACTTAACGGGTTGACAAAAGGACATGATAGTCGCCATTATCAGCTCTTTGAATCTGAACCCAACAAGCGTACAGAACCCAGTGATGTCAACGATTTGGAAGAAGGGTCGAAGGGGTAGAAGAGTACAAAACGTGCTGGCGCATCTGAAAGAAATGGAAGTAAATCGTACTGACGATATAACGTTGGAACAGCGCTTTCCTTTGCCGGCATTACCAACCACGAGCACACATGTGTTTCAGTACAATGAAAAAATAACAATCAGAGAAAAACAAACCATTTTGATTGTTATACCACTCGCTAATCCAGACTTTCAGTGGGCTATGTGTAAGTGCTTTACGTCGAGAAATAGTAGAAAGCATGATTTTCCAAATCACCGGGGAGCCGGGGTGGCCGAATGGTAGAGCGTTGGACTCTCAGTGCTCGGAGTTCGAATCCCACCGGCTGGGGCCAAATATTTGTGCTGGCCTTTTTTCTCGTTGCCCCGTCTTTGATATCACCCGTACGTGGTGGAAAAGGACGTTAAACTCCAAATCACCCACCCACCCTCCCAAATCACTACTGGTTTTAAATCTGATAGATGCGGAAAAAGACGAACTCGCAAACCCCCATCCATTCTAAAAGACTTACACCAGAGGCTGATGTTGAACTGCTTAGTGACTGGTTTCGCCTGACTGTTTTCAGGGTTTATCACTGTGCACGCGACCCGTTTCCCGTCGTCCTGTATGGATGGTGTATAGATGCACGTACTGCCACTGTTACCATTGTCACACGTCACACCGCTCCAACTGTAGATAGGTGTAGGGTTGACTGTCGCTTCACACGTCAGTGTCATGGAGTGAGTTCCGTTTGTGATGAAGGGTGACGGTCCAATGACCTTAGTGCTGATTGCATCAGGACCGTCTGGGAAAACAATGAGCGTGAGCATGTGAATGACTGACGATACTTATTTCACTTTGTATTGATGGTGATGAGAGGCAAAAAAAAATTCATCACACACACACACGCACGCACGCAAGCACACACAGAGAGAGAGAGAGAGAGAGAGAGAGAGAGAGAGAGAGAGAGAGAGAGAGAGTTACATTAGTAGGCGCTTATGGTCATGCATTTCTGAAATGCAAGTATCTTTGGGAATGGGCTACATCTATGAATGCGTTTATGAGTTAACGAATTTGAATAATTATATTCATATTTATTCGCCTTACTGGCGTGTATAGCATATATCATAACATGATTGTATATATCATATGTTTCATATTTCTTCTTGTGCCTCAAGACAAATTCCCCTTTCTGATGTTGGAGATCGACTGAACTGGTAGCAATTCAATTGACTTACACGCCACTTGAAGAGTGTAGGTAACACTAGTAGTCTTACTGCCACACGCCCTCCGACACGTGAAATTCTGTCCATGTTGCTGTCTGGTAATGTTGGTTTTCTCCAGACGGTTTGTGTCAGAGTGACCTGGCCAGGTCAGTGTTGGTGTCTCACCGGTTTCACATTCTCCCACACAGTAGCAGACCAAGGTTTCGCCCTCAACAATATATCTACACGTTAGGGTCGGTAGATCTTGCGTATCTAGAAGCAGAAGGAGGCAGATATAGACACAGAGGGAATTTTGTTGATTGATTGATGAGTTTATTTGAAACAAAATTGGGTCATTCAATTTGGTGCCTGTACAATAATGTAAAAAGATGTTCATGACCTATTGTTCCCCAGAAACCATACATGTGTGCTTTTTGGTGCGAAGGAATTCTGCAAAATTAGCAAACCGAACACCCGCATGAGAAGCATGAAAAAATCAGTGCATCTGTTAAATTGCAGACAAGGTCAGTCGTGGAAAACTGCCATTTGCCAGTGTCTGTTGCTCATACCCAAACATAATCTTAATCGAACATTTCTAAAGCAGTTTGTAAATGTGTTATAGTATTAGAAGAATAAAAACAGAATCATACTTGTTAGAACATAAAAAAGTCAAAATAACACGGTATTATACGATTCATTCTTACTTTCTGGCATTGGAAAATATCCTAACAGTGCCCGCTTGTGTATCCCTGCTTTTTTGTACTCAGAGAAACTGTTTGCAACAGAGAGGACTTGCTACAACGTCAAACAGCGCTAGTACCTCATTGTATGATGGACGATGACCTACAGTGAATGTCGGAAATACAACCATGCTGCTACTGCGTTAAACTTTAACTTTGTATGCCAGAGGTCGGGATAACTAAGTCAGCAGATCATTGGTTTTCATGAGAATGTTGTAGGTTCGAATCGTTCCGAGCAGGGTATAGAAATGTACAGACCTTTCTTTTTCGATTTCTCTTTCTTCGAATGCTTTTTTTTTTTTTGGTTTTTGTTGGCTCCCTTGTGTAACAATGGGAGTCTATGTATTAACCCTCCGTCGTCTGTGTGTGTGTGTGTGTGTGTGTGTGTGTGTGTGTGTGTGTGTGTGTGTGTGTGTGTGTGTGTGTGTGTGTGTGTGTGTGTGTGTGTGTCCAGAAAACTTTAACGTTGTCATTTTCTCAGAATCTACAAACAGCAGAGGCACCAAACTTGGCATGCTGATAGACAACCACAAGACCTTTGAAAACATATAATTTTGAATGACCTTGACACAAGGTCAAGGTCACTAAAGCTCTCTGTTTGAAAATTTTACATTGGCATTTTCTCGTAATCTACAAATACCAGAGGTTGTAAACTTTGCATGATGATAGACATTGATAGGAACTTTACAGGTATTCATGTAGTCAATGGCCTTGTGTCAAGGTCAAGGCCATACAAGCTATTTTTGTGAAGCCTTAACATTGGCATTTTCTCAGAAACAACAAACAGCAGAGGTGCCAAACCTGGCGTGCTGATAGACAGTGATAAGACCTATGCACACATACCATCTTACATGACCTTGACTCAAGGTAAAGGTTATTAAAACAGTCTGTTGGGAAATTTTACATTTGCATTTTCTCAGAATCCAGAAGGATCAGAGGCCTAAAACTATGTGTGATGATTGACATTGGCAGCAGCTTTACAGACATACCTGTGTTCAGTGGCCTTTTGTCAAGGTCAAGGCCCTGCAAGCAGTGTTTTTGGAAACTTTAACCTTGGCATTTTGTCCAAAACAACAAACAGCAGAGGCACCAAACGAGGCACCAAACGATGATAGACAGCATTGAGACCTACTTTCTGAATGACCTTGACTGAAGGTCAAGGTCATTAAAGCTGTCTGTTATGAATTTTAACATTACCGTTTTCAGGGGAACTACAAATACTAGAGGCATCGAACTTGGCATGATGATAGACATTGATGAGATCTCATTTTAATGACCTTGACCAAAGGTCAAGGCCATACAAACTGTTTCGGGGAAAATTGTATTATTGCCATGGACTCAGAGTGCCAGAGACACTTTACTTGGCATGATAATGGATAGTGATAAGAGCTTTACAAACATACTCTTGTGAATGACCTTGACCTGTGTCACAAGGAAGCCATGGAGGCTTCTGCCTCTCTAGTTTGTTTGTTTGTTTGTTTTTACATTATACCCAACACACACACACACACACACACACACACACACACACACACACACACACACACACACACACTTGTCATTGTTGCTTATCTCTGTCCCTTAGTGATTTACTGGGTAAACGCAATCCTACCTAGATAGTGATTCCTCCTAACGCATTCCAAAGTGAACATGACCTTTACCTTTAAGAATATATTCATACGAACCTGCATGAAAGATGAATACAACCGAAAGGCAGACAAGAACTTGTGACGTCCACGCCATGTCTGACGCCTATGTAGCACAGAGGGGAGATGATTCAGAGCGAAAACGTACATTGATACAAGCAGTTTTACAGTCTACACAATATAAGCCTCTACAGTGTATATGACCCTGTGCCATTCGGAGAAAAAGGACCTTAATGGCATGGATTTGATAAGCGCATGGGTCCTGTCCCCAAACTGACGGTAGAGGAAAACATTGAAATGCTCGACACACACCATCTTCATTCCTCTACATTTGAGAAACGTATGCTAACAACACATTGAAAACAATGTTTGTGTGTGTGACATAGAGTTTGGTAGTAGACAGACACTTTGGTTTAGAATAGTTTAGTAAGGTACGTAGAAGGTGAATTGCATACACCCAGGAGCAGGAAGAGACAATGTGCAAACACTATTATTGTTATGATTTTCCTAATTAATCGTCCAAACAAACTTGATACAATCAGCATGCGTTGACTCATCGGCAAAAGAAAAAAAAAAAACCCTGATTATTTAGAGCGCGACGTATGACTAAAAAAATTTCATAACTTGTAGTTGACGGGCTGTGTGTGAACAGCTGAATCACCCGCGTCCTCAGCACACACACACACACACACACACACACACACATATAGACACAGACAAACACACACACACACACACACACACACACACACACACACACACATACCGACCCAGTCCTGCTGCATGTCCTTCCTCTTCAAGTACACCGGATATGATATGGCCCCAAGTAGAGTTGGCCTTTTATCAAGCTTCCCCTCAACGTGTCAACGAAAATGTCTGCCTTTGCCTTTGCATTTTGCGACACAGCTGATATCAGATTTTACATCCTCGTTCCATTCAGCGCAGCGCAGGCTTTGTATACAGAGAGAGAGAGAGAGAGAGAGAGAGAGAGAGAGATAGAGAGAGGGTTTTTTTTTTTCAAGGATAGTGACTTGTCGGAAGTACTGACTATCTTACAAGCTGTCCTTTCTGATCTGTGAAAACTAGGTACATGATCAAACATAATAACTACATATTATATGTGAAAAAAAAAACAACCTTAGACAGTTTAAACGACGTGAAAAGCAAAATGCGCTCGACAAGCTGAAATCTGTGGGGCAAGGTATTGTTTGGTTATGTTCGCGAGGTGAATAATGTAGTCACGCCGCCTGATAAAGACAAAACAGAAACGACATGTAAAGTCCGTGAGGCTGTCACATAATTATGCTTAACAACCCTCGATCATTTTTATTGAGCGATTTTCTTTTGCTAGCCTTTTAGTTACAAAGACATTTGTTTGACGCATAATTAACCCACAAGGAAACCACCTGCAATCTTTTATTGTGCGTGTAATATACGATAAAAGTCTTAAACTTGGAACAGATAACGGGCACAATCAGAAAGTATAAAGCTCTTTTAGGGTAACTATCAGCCAGGGTAGTCTCAGACAGGCAAATAGTTAGTTAACTTTAAGCTGAGATATGAAAACAATGTACAAAGGACATTAGCTGTGAGTTATCCATCACTCAAAACTGATAGTTATCAGCAAACTGGCAACTGTCGGGATCGGTATAAAACACTTAAAATGAACAAATCTTTCCGAAAGTCAGGAAAGAATAAACGACCTTTGAAGTGACATTGATTAATTAATCGAACTCTTTCTGAATGAGAATGTAATCAATGTTCGGCTCCCATCATATAATTTATGCTACAATATGCTTCGCAGCAGCATCTCGAATGTGGGACCTAAACACTGTTGTTGCATCGTCGCTTTGATTAAGAAGCATCCAGCGATGTGTAGACATTTGGAGGTGATAGTTGTCCTGGCTCAATGTGTTCATAAGTGTTTCGTCTGGTGTCAACATTGACGTAAGAATCCGGGTCCTCAGGCTGAGAGAGATCAGGTCGAGGCTCCGTGTTGGCATAGTGCACAGTCAGTTCTTGTTCAGAGTTGGAAAATGGCGGCGCTTGTAGTCCAGTGTAGGGGCTGGATTCATCTGTCTGTCTGGGTTGTGGCTTTTCGTATCTCCGATCTGTGAATATAGATTTAGAAAGGGAAGTTAGTTGCATGAATTACCAGTCATTGTGGCTGTGATTATGTTGAGGGTCATTGAGCTTAGGGGTTCATATCTGGGCGCATATGGTACGATATCGTATGGCAGGATATTCCTCAGCGCGCACAAATTATATCAGTGTCGTTTTAGGCGCTCAAGGCACCACCGGGCTGGAGGACGATGCAGTGAAAGTCTGCTGTTTCTAAGCGCTACTTTATGTGCAACACCCCCACCCTACTAGTCACTCTGGTATGTCCGACTTTATTTATGTTTCCACGCCACCGACTACAGCCTATATTCTTTAACACACAAGGACGAGTGGTGAATGATATGCGCAGACTGGAGAGGTCTACGGTGTACAACTGAAAGTACGTAGATCCCTAACAATTAGGGGGCCCATAAAAAAACAAAACAATGTTTATTGTGTAATTAGAAAGAACAACAGTGCACGGGTTACAGAAATCCAATCTCTTTCCGCAAACCGTGGACACCCCGGCTATTCATTGTGTTTTGCTTCTACTACGGCGAACCACTCGATACGTGAACGTTATAGTGTCTGCGGAAAACACAAACAGTGGCATTTATACTACTCGAAACTGAAAAGGATGTTGTTCGAAGAAATGTCGTCATTTGTTCTCTCTTTTCCTGGTTGTATTTGTCATCAGCTTTACTAGTGGACTTGCTGTAGCGGGAAACACACACGCAGAACACAACATTCGGGCTGTTGGAATATTCATTTTTCTGATAGGAAACACCACATTTAACGTGAGACTTGGGATCCACATTATACATATTAATTGCCTTGCTGACCCAGGGTGCACAGGTAGTTGCGCGGTCTTGAACGGTTGTCCATAAATACGCACCAGTACGCATGGTCTTGGAGCAGTTAAAAAGATGGACTGGGGTGTTTTAGCGTGCATACTTCATTCATGTGTGTGCGTGTCTACTACCGATGGTGAGACGGACACCGAAAACAAGTCTACTCGTGATTTTGACTTGAAAAATTCAAATTTTTGCACACAGACCTGGTATTCACAAAGCGCGTTCAAACAAATTGGAAATGACTATTGTTAAACTCCCGTTTAGACATGAAAGCGAGCGCGCAGGACAGAGAGAGAGAGAGAGAGAGAGAGAGAGAGAGATTACATCTTTTCTTCCAAATGATGACACCGACGATCACAACAGCGAGGACGACGATACCACCGAGTACTCCCCCAACGATGGCTCCCACAGAGTTTTTATCCTCTGATGCTGTGACAGCTACACACACACACACACACACACACACACACACACACACACACACACACACACACCTTGTATCTAGAATAGATCTTGATTTTCGCGGTAGCGAACATGAGAACACGCCCTTAATCAGACATATTGATCGGATGTTGCCTTTTTCAACCCGTATCTCAAGCACAGCTTTTGTAGTTAAAAATAATGGTCATGCAGACGGGTACACTCAGAGACCCACCCACCATCGTTACTAAAATGAGCAGGAAACAGGGTGCCATTCAAGTCATTGAATAGTTTATATGAGCTCGATGTCTGGCGTGAATAAATTGCAGATAATACCATTCTGCTGTCATCACACACAGGTGTTGATGGAAAGAAGGCAGAAAAAAATCCAAGTTATGGTTAGTCACGCTCGAACGAGTGTCAGGCTCCATCCTTGAGAGAGAGAGAGAGAGAGAGAGAGAGAGAGAGAGAGAGAGAGAGAACCTTTTTTCCGGCGGTTAAACGGACACTGAAAACTCCCGAGAGTGTTTGAGACGATCAGCTTGTATTCACCATCGGTCAGTTTTGTAAAATTGATCACTCTCACTTCAAGTGTCGTCTCGCACATTGAAGTAGGACGCTGGTTGATATTGAACAAGGTAGAGATATCCCTGTCAAGGTACGTCACAGTTACGTCATCTGGTGACGGCGGAGGATTGGCAACAACCAGCAGATCAAACCCCTCCTCTCTGATGACACTTGGACATTTATTGGTGTCAGAGGAGACGCGTGTAGACAGTCGTGGTGCACCTTTCCCAAAAACAAAATGATTTCAATTGTTACCTAATTAAAAACAACAACAACAACAACAACAACAAACAAGCAAACAGCTGCCGTGGAGATAACCTGTTACAATGATTGATAAATAGGTTTGCATTTGTCCTCAGTTTACTCTTTTGTGCTAGCTGTTCAAGAGGTTATACACCGTCACGTTAAAAGTAAATACGAATAAAAGTCAGGAAAAGAATCGAGAAGGCGAAGAACAACAACAATGACGACGACGACAACAACAACAACAGCAACAACAACTTTGAGCAGATAACCCATTACAATAAATAATGAACGGGCATACGATGAAAGATGAAGAAGCTATGTGTTGTACGGAGAGATGGTGCACGTCTAGATACGCTCGAAGCCTACAACCTTTAAATCAATCACATAACATAACCCCCCCCCCCCCCCTTCTCCCCCCTCCCTCCAGTTAGACGTTTACTAACACACAAGTACCTAAGGACCTGTGTCAACATACATTCTACAACCAGCGTACTTATCTAAAGATGTACGAAAAGATAGCTAGGGTACTTACAATTGACTGCAAGATGAACTGTCCTTTCCACAATGGTGGAACGGCTTGGGTGTTTATTGCGGGGTTTCTCAACAAACGCAGTGTAGTTGCCCGTATGTTCACATTCAGCAGGACTCAGTGTGTGTGTTACCACCTGGCTAAACTCGTACATGTTCCGCTGGTCGTTACTGGTTATTTCCTCAGTTCCGTTCTTCATGACGACAACACGTGGAGCAGGCCGACCATAGGCAGTGATTTGTAACATCACCGTCACGTGGTCACTTTCAGTCACTGTCAGTATCCCATTGGCGATTCCGTTCATGGTAAAGTCAGTGAGGCTTGACGGATCTGGAATAAAATGCGTGTAGCGTTAAAATAGGAGGATAATGCCGTGCGGTGTTAGACATAGTGCTGATTTTAGTGGACAGAATAACAAAGGTTGTGTGTGTGTGTGTGTGTGTGTGTGTGTGTGTGTGTGTGTGTGAGAGAGAGAGAGAGAGAGAGAGAGAGAGAGAGTTTAGCTTTATTATACAGAAAACTAACCGATAAACTACGTATTACTAACACTCAGTGTAAAACGAAGCATTCTTCTCGCTCTCCGTGTACAGATCAGGTTGAGGGTCCCATCGACCTGAACAGTGACACGTCATATTTTCCATATCCTTTGTGACGTTTGACGTATCTATGACGACATCGACTCTTGCTGAGAATACATTCTGGTCCTTATGATGTGGGTCGCCACAGTAGAAAGTTACATTCCCTAACGGTTTTCCGCTAGTCAAATTACAGGTCAGGATGTCCCCGTCTCTCAGAATCTGGTCTGGACTGTATCCTGATATCAAGGGCTTTTCGGTCGGTGGATCTGAAATAGGATAGCAGACTAAGTAAGTGACACATCAACCTGATCTATCTATCTATCTATCTATCTATCTATCTATCTATCTATCTATCTATCTATCTATCTGCTGCCGCGAATTAGTCTTTGTCGCTGACGCGGCGTTAAAGCCTTAAAATACTCACTCACTCACCCTATCTATCTATCTATCTATCTATCTATCTATCTATCTATCTATCTATCTATCTATCTATCTATCTATCTATCTATCTACTTAACGGGTTGACAAAAGGACATGATAGACGCCATTATCAGCTCTTTAAATCTGAACCCAACAAGCGTACAGAACCCAGTGATGTCAACGATTTGGGCAGAAGGGTCGAAGGGGTAGGAGAGTACAAAACGTGTTGGCGCCTCTGAAAGAAATGGAAGTAAATCGTACTGACGATATAACGTTGGAACAGCGCTTTCCTTTGCCGGCATTACCAACCACGAGCACACATGTGTTTCAGTATAATGAATAAATAACAATCAGAGAAAAACAAACCATTTTGATTGTTATCGTACCACTCGATAATGCAGACTTTCAGTGGGCTATATGTAAGTGCTTTACGTCGACAAATAGTAGAAAGCATAAGATTTCCCAAATCACCACTGGTATTAAATCTGATAGACGCGGAAAAAGACTTGAACTCGCAAACACCGACCCACCCTAAAAGACTTACACCAGAGGCTGATGTTGAACTCCTTAGTCACTGGTATCGCCTGACTGTTCTCAGGGTTTATCACTGTGCACGCGGCCCGTCTCCCGTCCTTCTGTATGGATGGTGTGTAGATGCACGTACTGTCACTGTTCCCATTGTCACACGTCACACCGCTCCAACTGTAATCAGGAGTAGGGTTGGCTGTTGCTTCACACGTCAGTGTCATGGAGAGAGTTCCGTTTGTGATGAATGTTGACGGACCGGTAATATTAGTGCTGGCTGCGTCAGGACCGTCTGGGAAAAACAATGAGCGTGAGCATGTGAATGACTGACGATACTTATTTCACTTTGTGTTAAAGAGAGAGAGAGAGAGAGAGAGAGAGAGAGAGAGAGAGAGAGATACTGGTAAGCGCTTATGGTCATGCATTTCTAAAATTCAAGTGCCTTTAAAAATGGGCTACATATATTAATGTGTTTATGAGTAAACGAATTTGAATAATTATATTCATATTTATTCGCCTTACACGCGCATGTATTGCATATCATAACATGATTGTGTATATCATATTTTTCATATTTCTTTTTGTGCCTCAAGACAAATTCCCCTTTCTGATGTTAGAGATCGACTGAACTGGTAGCAATTCAATTGACTTACACGCCACTTGAAGAGTGTAGGTAACATCAGTAGTCTGACTGCCACACACCCTCTGACACGTGAAGTTCTGTCCATGTTGCTGTCTGGTAATGTTGGTTTTCTCCAGACGGTGTGTGTCAGAGTGACCTGGCCAGGTCAGTGTTGGTGTCTCACCGTTTGAACAGGTTCCCGCACAGTAGCAGACCAAGGTTTGGCCCTCAACAGTCCATCCTCTACACGTTTGGGTCGGTATATCTTGCGCATCTTTTGACAGACAGAGAGAGAGAGAGAGAGAGAGAGAGAGAGAGAGATGCTTGAGAGATTACATCTTTTCTTCCAAATGATGACACCGACGATCACAACAGCGAGGACGACGATACCACCGAGTACTCCCCCAACGATGGCTCCCACAGAGTCTGAGTTTTTATCCTCTGATACTGTGACAGCTACACACACACACACACACACACACACACACACACACACACACACCCCTTGCATGTAGAATAGATCTTGATATCGCGGTAGCGAACAGGAGAACACGCCCTTAATCAGACATATTGATCGGGTGTTGCCTTGTTCAACCTGTGTCTCAAGCACAGCTGTTTTTGTGAAAAATCATGATCATGCAGACGCGTAAACGCAAAGACCCACCCACCATCGTTATTAAATATGCAGGAAACAGAGTGCCATTCAAGTCATTGAATAGTTTATATGAGCTCGATGTCTGGCGTGAATAAATTGCAGATAATACCATTCAGCTGTCAGCACACACAGGTTTTGATGGACAGAAGGCAGAAAAAAATAGAAGTTATGGTTAGTCATGCTCAAACGAGTGTCAGGCTCCATCCTTTACAGAGAGAGAGAGAGAGAGAGAGAGAGAGCGAACCTTTTTTCCGGCGGTTAAACGGACATTGAAAACTCCCAAGAGTGTTTGAGACACTCAGCCTGTATTCACCATCAGGCAGTTCTGTAAAATCGGTCACTCTCACTTCAAGTTTGGTCTCGTACATTGAAATAGGACGCTGATTGATATCAAACAAGGTAGAGATATCCCTGTCAAGGTACGTTACAGTGACGTCATCTGGTGATGGCGAAGGATTGGCTACAACCAACAGATCAAACCCGTCCTCTGTGATGGTACTTGGACATTTGTCGGTGTCAGAGGAGACGCGTTTAGGTAGTCGTGGTGCACCTTTCCCAACAACAAACAAAATGATATCAATTGACACAAAAAAACAAACAAACAAACAACAACAACAACAACAAAAAAACAAGCAAACAGCCACCGGGGAGATAACCTGTTACAATGATTGATAAATAGGTTTGCATTTGTCCTCAGTTTACCCTTTTGTGCTAGCTGTTCAAGAGGTTATACACCGTCACGTTAAAAGTAAATATTAATAAAAGTCAGTTAAAAATCGTGAAGACGAAGAACAACAACAACGACGACGTCAACAACAACAGCAACAACAACTCCGAGCAGATAACCCATAACAATAAATAATGAACGGGCATTCAATGAAAGATGAATAAGCTATATGTGGTACGGGTAGATATCATCGCTCGAAGCCTACAACCTTCAAATCAATTACATAACATAACCTCCTCCCCCCTTCTCCCCCGCCCCTCCCATTATACGTTTACTAACACACAAGTACCTAAGGACCTGTGTCAACCTACATTCTACAACCAGCGCACTTATCTAAAGATGTATGTAAAGATGAGTTACTTACAACTGACCGCAAGATGAACTGTCTTTTCCACAAAGGCGGAACGATTTGGGTGTGTGTTGCGGGGTTTATCAACAAACGCTGTGTAGTTACCCGTATGTTCACATTCAGCAGGACTCAGTGGTTGTGTTACCACCTGGCTAAACTCGTACATGCCCCTCTGGTCGTTACTGGTTATTTCTTCAGTTCCGTTCTTCATGACGACAATACGTGGAGCAGGCCGACCATAGGCACTGATTTGTAACATCACCGTCACGTGGTCACTTTCATTCACTGTCAGTGTCCCATTGGCGATTCCGTTCATGGTAAAGTCAGTGAGGCTTGAGGGATCTGGAATAAAATGCGTGTAGCGTTAAAATAAGAAGATAATGCCGTGCTGTGTTTGTCTTAGACATATAGTGCTGATTTTAGTGGACAGAATAACAAAGGTTCTCTCTCTCTCTCTCTCTCTCTCTCTCTCTTACTCTGTGTGTGTGTGTGTGTGTGTGTGTGTGTGTGTGTGTGTGTGTGTGTGTGTGTGTGTGAGAGAGAGAGAGAGAGAGAGAGAGAGTGTGTGTGTGTGTGCGTGTGTGTGTGTGTGTGTGTGTGTGTGAGAGAGAGAGAGAGAGAGAGGGAGAGAGAGAGAGTGTGTGTGTATGTGTGTGTGTGTGTGTGTGTGAGAGAGAGAGAGAGAGAGAGAGAGAGAGAGAGAGAGAGAGAGAGAGAGAGAGAGAGAGAGTTTTGTTTTGCTATCCATAAGAACAAAACTGCACTGATCATTTCTACAGAAAGGTGAAGGATAAACCACGTATTACTTACACTCAGTGTAAAACGAAGCATTCTTCTCGCTCTCCTTGTACAGATCGGGTTGAGGGTCCCATCGACCTGAACAGTGACACGTCATATTTTCCATATCCTTTGTGACGTTTGACGTATCTATGACGACAACGACTCTTGCTGAGAATACATTCTGGTCCTTATGATCTGGGTCGCCACAGTAGAAAGTTACATTCCCTAACGGTTTTCCGCTAGTCAAATTACAAGTCAGGATGTCCCCGTCTCTCAGAATCTGGTCTGGACTGTATCCTGAAATCAATGGATTTTCGGTCGGTGGATCTGAAACAGGATAGCAGACACAAACGTGTTGGCGCCTCTGAAAGAAATGAAAGTTAATCGTACTGACGATATAACGTTGGAACAGCGAGTGCGCTTTCCTTTGCCGGCATTACCAACTACGAGCACACATGTGTTTCAGTATAATGAATAAATAACAACCAGAGAAAAACAAACCATTTTGATTGTTATGCCACTCGCTAAGCCAGACTTTCATGGGTTGTATGTAACTACTTTACCACTGGTTTTAAATCTGATCATGCCCATCGTGGAAAAGGACGTTGAACTCCCAAACATCTACCCACCAACCCTAAAAGACTTACACCAGAGGTTGATGTTGAACACCTTAGTGACTGGTTTCGCCTGACTGTTTTCAGGGTTTATCATTGTGCACGCGGCCCCTTTCCCGTCCTCCTGTAAGGGTGGTGTATAGATGCACGTGCTGTCACTGTTTCCGTTGTCACACGTCACACCGGTCCATTTGTAGACAGGGGTAGGGTTGGTGGTCGCTGCACACGTCAGCGTCATGGAGAGAGTTCCGTTTGTAATGAAGGGGGATGGTCCGGTAATGCTAGTGCTGGCTGCGTCTGGACCGTCTGGGAAAAACTCTGAGCCTGAGCATGTGAGTGACTGACGATACTTATTTCACTTTCACTTTGATGGTGATGAGAGATAAAAATCCATTACACACACACACACACACACACAGAGAGAGAAAGAGAGAGAGAGAGAGAGAAAGAGAGAGAGAGAGAGAGAGAGAGTTAAATTGGTAAGCGCTTATGGTCATGCATTTCTACAATGCAAGCGTCTTTGGGAATGGGCTACATCTATTAATGCGTTTATGAGTTAATGAATTTGAATAAATATAATCATATTTATTTGCCTTACTGGCGTGAATAGCATATCATATCATAACATGACTGTGTATATCACGTTTCATATTTCTTCTTGTGCCTCAAGACAAATTCCCCTTTCTGGTGTTAAAGATCGACTGAACTGGTAGCAATTCAATTGACTCACACGCCACTTGAAGAGTGTAGGTATCATGTGTAGTCTGACTGCCACACGCCCTCTGACACGTGAAGTTCTGTCCATGTTGCTGTCTGGTAATGTTGGTTTTCTCCAGACGGTCTGTGTTAGAGTGACCTGGCCAGGTCAGTGTTGGTGTCTCACCGTTTGAACAGGTTCCCGCACAGTAGCAGACCAAGGTTTGGCCCTCAACAGTCCATCCTCTACACGTTTGGGTCGGTATATCTTGCGCATCTTTTGACAGACAGAGAGAGAGAGAGAGAGAGAGAGAGAGATTAATTACTGCTGAAATTTTGCCAGGTGTTCAGTTCGCTTCTACTTTATATTGACACTATTGAGATGAGATTTTCCGTTACGGCGTGGTGTGCTCATCGTCAGCATTTCTTTGTGCCTTTTACAATAAAAGTTCAGTTTCTCTGGGGTATGTACTCACCGAATGGAATGGCAGATATGGTAGTTTACATACCTGTACACACAAGGACGGCAAACATGACCCACACAGACGTCAACCATGATGTCCAGGCCATGTTCTCTCCTCTACTGTAGGCCTTCCCAGTGTCGTGAAAACCGGTTGTGAACCTTTCCCAAATGTCAGGCTTCACTGAAACCTTACAGAGACATTTGTTATAAGACCTCTTATTATACGAACAGACTTTTCCATATAGACAACGACGGTTACAATTTGCCAGGTATCAAATTACCATCAACAAGGACGTTAAGCAGCATTAGATTTAAAGCAAAAGAGCAGCACATGAACAAACTTAACGTAGGACTGATTTAGTTTACTAAAACGATCTCCAGCGATTAGAAATGGCTACCAAATAATACTTGAAGTTTTTGTATTTCTCTTCTTCATATTTGTGTACTTTGTAATGCATACAACCATGTACATCCATGCTATTGGAAGAACTTTCTTTATTAATTTTTCCATAGAGTAGTAATAATAATACAGTGGACGCCGGATATAAGCAACTCGGATATAAGAAAACTCGGTTATTGCCAACGAATTTTTTTTCCCCCGGCCAAACTCTTCTTTATTATGTATTACAAAAACTCGGATACAAGAAACTCGCTTATAAGAAAACTCGGTTTTAGGAAAGCAAATTTCTTGTCCCGCTTGATACAAAAACTCGGATATAAGAAACCGAAAGTACATTTCCAAGAAAATTTCACTCATTGTAAGAAACCGAAAGTACATTTCCAAGAAAATTTCACTCATTCTAAGAAAACAGGTCAGGTCTGACGTCACTTAGGACAGGCACATGATGGCGCATGATTTTCTTTTCTTGAACTGGTTCTTTTACCATTGTGTTCCGTGCAAAATTGAATGTTGGCAAGAAGAAAAAATACGAGATGCATTTTTGTTGTTCTATTGTTATATGTTGTTTTTATTATTATTTTGTTTTTTTGCCTGATTGGGAGCTCAGTCTCTCTCTCTCTCTCTCTCTCTCTCTCTCTCTCTCTCTCTCTCTGTATGTCTGTCTCTGTCTACAGGGCTCGCGTTAAGGAGAATAAAACTATCAGTATTAGACTAACTGTTGATCAATTCCTTTCTTTGACAATATACGTGGTCCATCTTTCCTCCATCCCCCTTCCCCCTCCCAACAGAAAAAAAAGCTAATTTGCAGCTTTTTTTCAGCCAAATTAGACACGGAAAGCATCGCATATCATACTCTAATGGGACGAGTGTTTTATAGATCAAAAGTTGATACATAATGCACTTTTAATATATCCTATAAATACAAGGTAATTCTCTCTCTCTCTCTCCCCTTAGTTCTTTTTTGTTTGTTTGTTTGTTTGGTTGGTTGGTTGGTTGGTTTGGTTGTTTTTTTTTTCTTTTTGTTTTGTTTTTTCTTACCACATGACCGCCAGCGCTACAGTTGGGAAGCAAAAACAGTATTTTCATGTTCAAACAAAAAAATCTGACATTGAAGGACACAAGCGCACTGGTGTATATTAACTCTACACATATATATTCTGTGCAGGTCTTTAAGAGAAACCAGATATTTCTTAATTTAATGCAAAACATACACGAACTGAGAAAAAGAAATGTTTTAAACCTTTTTTTCACTGAACTCGGTTATAAGAAATATTTTTCAAAATACTTTCTTATATCCGACTTTCAGATATAAGAAAACTCGGATATAAGAAACCAAAAAATTCACCCCCCTCGAGTTTCTTATAACCGGCGTATACTGTATTGTGTTAGGTGATCGCCAGTGCGGAACGGTTGTGCACCACTCGTCGCTGCGACTGTATAGAGGCCCTTTCTTGTCTTTGCCCTTTGATTATGGGATGTGGTAAAATTAGGCTCTGTGTCAGTCGGGACTAGTCATCTCGTCTGCTAATGAGCTTAGTGACCTTTGTGCCCTGTATTCATACGCTAAAGTTTCAAACGCAGGTCATCATCGACTTGGGATCATCGTGGAAAGACCAGCAGAAATTTTTAGTGCGCTGACCAATGAGAGCGTCAGACTGAAACGTGATTGAGTTACAATGTAGATTTATCTTCCTATGAGATTTCGTAGCATAGTGTGCAATAATATAACATAAATCCACACAGGGAAGCTTTTTGCGTCGACAGGAATTTTGTTTTGCAAGCGACTTTTATCCTACAACTGCGACGAGTTTACCACTCTTTCCAAACTGCTACTAATACTAAAAACTAACCAACTAAATAAATAAAAATAAAAATAAAGAAGGCTAAACAGACCTGAACAAAACCAGGTAACAGATGACCTGCTGTGTGTACGGCTGTACATAGACCACACACACACACACACACACACACACACACACACACACACACACACTGTCACACACACACACACACACACACACACACACACACACACACACCACAAGCGCCTATTCGGCTTTTTCGAGTACACCGCATGAGATATGGCTTGTAAGCTTTTTATCAAGCTGTCGGTGTTAACAAACATGTCTGCCTGAGCTTTTCATGTTGCGACACGCGAGCGGCTATTTTACATCCTTGTTCCATGCAGTAGTGGTTAGGTGTACAGAGAGAGAGAGAGAGAGAGAGAGAGAGAGAGAGCATGCACAAACGTACAAACTGTTTACATGTGTGTGCGTGTATGCGTGTGTGTGTGTGTGTGTGTGTGTGTGTGTGTGTGTGTGTGTGTGTGTGTTTCGACCATGAGGAGAGTTTGAACTTTTTAATGAATATTAGTATAGCATGTGCTGCTTACGTGTTTCTTGGTTTTTCCTTCTTGGTAAATTGAGAAATAAACAGGACGTCCTCAAGGGAAATATTAAAACCCCACACGATAGAACCGCTCACATGAATCGGTTGGGACGGTTCGTGTCGTGGTGCTGAAACGCCATTCATAGCCGTTGAGTTGTCCTTTATTCGTTTTGAATAGGAGAGCTCTTTGCATACCCCGGTCTCGTCGGAGTGTCAGGTTTTTTCGAGTGCGACACTCACTTCCCTGTCTACAGAACTGCGTAGTTGTTTGACTTGAAGTACATGACCCCCCCCCCCCTCCCCCTTCCCAACTCTACCCCTCTCCCGCCACCCTCAACCAGCCGTGTGTGTGTGTGTGTGTGTGTGTGTGTGTGTGTGTGTGTGTGTGTGTGTGTGTGTTGTGTGTGTGTGTGTGTGTGTGTGTGTGTGTGTGTGTGTGTGTGTGTGTGTGTGTGTGCGTGAGACTGAGAGCCGGGCGGAGAGAGAGAGAGAGAGAGAGAGAGAGAGAGATATGATGATGATGATGATGATGATGAAACTTTATTCATCAACGGTGAGAGAAGAGAGAAAGAGAACACTGCTCGTAGCATGCTGACCCAATCCTCAACAAGTAAACTGTGTTATGTTCCCGTTTCAAGAGACAAGCCATGGATTTTACTCAAGAAAAAGAGTACAGCGGTTATTTTTCTTGAATGCCAACATCAATAAGACCATGCGACACACCCGGAGAAGACTTTCTATACACAATGTTTGTCAGCTAAGACGTCAACACACACACACACACACACACACACACACACACACACACACACACACACACACACACACACACACACACACACACACACACACACACATTATGTGAAAGACTAGAGAGGCAAAAGCCTCCATGGCTCCCTTGTGACATGGGTCAAGGTCATTCAAGAGTAAAAAATCTTACCACTATCTATCATCAAGCCAAGTAAGGTGTCTCTGGTGTTCTTAGTTCCTGGCAATATTACACTTTTCCCCCAAACTGACTATATGGCCTTGACCTTGGGCCAAGGTCATTCAAATAAGACGTCTATCATTACACCAAGTTGGATGCCTCTAGTATTTGTAGTTTCTCCAAAGACGGTAATATTGAAATTGACAACAGACAGCTTTAATGACCTTGACTCAAAGTCAAGGTCATTTAAAGTGGTATGGGTATATAGTTCTTATCAATGTCTATTAGCATGGCAAGTTTGGCGCCTCTGCTGTTTGTTGTTTCTGAGAAAATGCCAATGTTACGGTTTCACAAAAATAGCTTGTACGGCCTTGACCTTGACACAAGGCTATTGAATACATGTATATCGGTTAAGTTCTTATCAATGTCTATCACCATATAAAGTTTAAAACCTCTGGTTTTTGTAGATTCCAAGAAAATGCCAATGCAAAATTTTAAAACAGACAGCTTTAGTGGCCTTGACCTTGAGTCAAGGTCATTCAACATGTTATATTTTGAAAGGTCTTACGGCTGTCTATCAGCATGCCAAGTTTGGTGCCTCTGCTTTATGTAGATTCTGAGAAAATGCCCATGTTAAGGTTTACTGCGGAAATGCGGAAAATAGCTTGTACAGCCTTGACCTTGACACAAGGCCACTGAATACATGTACCTCTGTAAAGTTGTTATCAATGTCTATCATCATGCAAAGTTTAAAACCTCCGGTTTTTGTAGATTCCAAGAAAATGCCAATGCAAAATTTTAAAACAAACAGCTTTAGTGACCTTGACCTTGAGTCAAGGTCACTCAGAATGATATATTTTGAAAGGCCTTATGGCTGTCTATCAGCATGCCAAGTTTGGTGCCTGTGCTGTTTGTAGATTCTGAGAAAATGCCAATGTTAAGGTTTTCTACGGAAATGCGGAAAATAACTTGTCTGACCTTGACCTTCACACAAGGCCATTGAATACATGTATATCTGTAAAGTTCTTATCAATGTCTATCATCATGCAAAGTTCAAAACCTCTGGCATTTGTAGACTCCAAGAAAATGCCTATGTAAAATTTTCAAACAGACAGCTTTAGTGACCTTGACCTTGAGTCAAGGTCATTCAAAATTATATATTTTGAAAGGTCTTATGGCTGCCTATCGGTATGCCAAGTTTGGTGACTCTGCTCTTTGTAGATTCTGAGAAAATGCCAATGTTAAGGTTTACTGCGGACACACCCACAGACAGACAGACACACACACACACACACAGACAGACGACGGAGGGTTACAACATAGACTCCCATTGTTACACAAGGGAGCCAAAAATGCTCGTAGGTTGTAATTATGTCACTGCCATAATCTATATGCAGCAAAGTATCGGCTTACAATGGTAGAATTGGTTTTGATATTTTATGTATGATAATACAATGTCAGTAATAACAACTACAAATCAAAAGTACGTAAATGTATGATATTAAGGAAGATTAGGAGGGGGAAAAAAGCACAAAGGTTTTACGTATCGATCGTGATAATGTCTTTTTGCCGATGCTGTGTGTTGCTTATAAACAAACTTCTGCGGTTAGCACACACGCATACGCACAGACACAGACAGACAGACAGACAGACAAACAGACAGACAGACACACACACACACACACACACACACACACACACACACACACACACACACACACACACACACGCACGCACGCACGCACGCACGCGAGCGCGCGCGCGCACACACACACACACACACACACGCTGGTTTGATTATCATTATTGACACATATACTTATAAACAGTATTTACGCATGATGATAAAGTAACTATACTAAGATGCATAATGATTTATATAAATTTCTGTGTAAATAAGCAGATAGCAAAACCACCACCAACAAACTGTATTAAAGATTGTAGTTATTCAAAAGCAATAAACATGCATGCACAGCATGAGCAGTACAAATCATATACCAACATACGGGTATAAAGCAAAACCATAGATCTCTTTAACAAAAATAAAGCAACCTCTCCATGTGCATCCATTCCATCGCTTGGATCTCGCGGCTGGGCTCCTTTACTTTCTCTTTGTAGAGGAGCTGGGATAGCCGAATGATGAGCGTTGGATTTTCAATGCTTGGGTCTTGAGTTCGAATCCCGGCTGAGGCCAAATATTCTCTGGCCTTTTTGTCGTTGCCCAGTCTTGACATAAAAAAAAAACGTGGTGAAAGAGGACGTTAACACACCCTCCCCATCCTCTTTCTCTGTCTGTGCTTTGATATGAAGATTGTTATTTCCCCTCACATTTCTGGATTTCTTGGCTCCATTCTGTCTTCACTACCCGGTCAGAGGACCCTTGTTCTCCTGTGGTTGTTGTCCTTTGTTATTTGGTGGTTGTTTAATTTTCCTTGTTGTCTCGCTGTCCCTTCGTTTCCTTCCCGTCTCGCCGCATACATACCACTTATTATTGTTAATTATTATTTTATTTTATTTTCACAGGACACGCCGTCGCCAGGAGAGGGAACCGACGCTTATGACCACTTCAACAGAGAGCGCCATGACCCAAAGTCTCCGTCACAGGGTCCGGAATACAGCCACATCGGAAACTACCGAATGTGAAAGGCTTAGAGTTCACTGTCGCCTGTTATATTTGAATTTCAACTGTACAGATAGGTGTGAAAACCGCCATGATGTTTCCTACAACTACGTCGTATTTAGGCTTCGGTTACGACAGTCACTGCACTAAATGATTCGTTTAGCTCTCTGAACTCGGATTTTTTTTCTTTCCGAGTTTCCTTCGTTAGGCAAATAAAAGCGACATAAACAAATTTGTTTATGTCCTGAAGAAGGCGAAAGCCGAAACGTTGACCTGTGCCGTCCTTTGTCAAAGTTAAGTGGTTTCTGTCCCTTTTATGTCGCTTTTATTTGCTTAACTTGTAACCACTTCGCAGTCATTACCGTTTCCTTTTCCTTCGTTAGGCTCATGACACATGAGAGACCTTTTAGTTCGAACAAACATGGAAAACAGCGACATGTCACACGAGAAACACGGTAAAAACACCATGTTCGCTGTTTGTTCGGACTAAAAACATTCCCGTGTGACATCGGCCTTACTGGACGGTTCATATTTGGGAACTGATTTTTTTTTTTTTTACGTGAAGTGTATATAGAGAAAGTGTCTGCCTTGTTTGTTGTTTGGTGGTCCTTTTTTTCACCAGGTTTTTTTTTCTGGAGAATACATGCATAATCAGTTACAGGAGTTTTGGATTTTTTAAAATTATTTCTTCATTGTTGTTTTTGTGTGTGTATTTATAGAACATATATCCAAGTGAGATTTTTTTTATTCATCAAAGCAATATATCTGTTGCGTTAATCTTTAGGCATGCAGTGCTTAGATTTTGAGAACTAATACGAGCTTTTTGGAAGTTTCTAGATCTAGATTGTAGTTCTAGAAGTGTGCCGGCCACCTTTTACACAATACATTATTGGAAAACACTTATCATGATGATAAATTAGTGTTAATTGAGAATTCTTCAGACTTAAAAAAAAAACAATAATAATTATAATCTTTAGCGTTGTGTTTCTAATTATCGTTTGAAATCGTGTCAAGAATGCAAGAAAATCAAATGATTTATCATAACGCATAAATTTGACACACCGTAGGAGAACATTATGTTTTAATATCTTATGACCTTGCTGGCTTTATTTTTCAGAGTGATATATTCTCAAAGGTTTAGAATGTATATTAATGTATTGTACAGAGTGCGGCATTTCACAGTGACCACGAAATCTTTAAGAGGAAATAAGTTTTAATATCCTCTCTCTCCGCAGGATAAAGGGTTGTTATTTTATTACGATTAACCACAGTCTTGTCTTAACATTTATGTTTTTGTATGTTTCCCGTTGACATGACTTACACACATATAACCAAAGAAAGCAATCAATTTTCTGTTATGAATTTGTCAATCACTGCACCAGAATTATCCGTCAAAATGAAACAAAACCTTATGGTATTCCTTCGAGGTTTCGGTTTCAATCCATTGAGCGACTGGCTGGAGAAGGGTTGGTTTGAACAAAAATGAAAATCGGTATTCAACAAAAGGGGGTGTCCTTATGACTACTCCGTAAATAATTAAACTGAACTCAACGTGTAGTTTTATATTTTGTTTGCTGGAATACAGAATACAAATTCGTTTATGCTTCTGGGTGATTAAGTCAAACACTGCAGATGAAAGATGTTTGATATGTTTATTGTTTGCGATCACCACTCTTAATTATCACCCCCCAAAAATTCTGTCTCATGGATACAAAACATGCTGTTAAACAGTCAAACCAATGTGATTAACTTGAAATTTTATGCGTGTACACATACTTGCAAAATAGTGATTCTACAACTTTTTATAAGAGATTTTGATAACCACAGTTTGTTTTGTTAAAATGATGTCAGCGCTTTCATTCTATTATAGCTCTTTATGCTCTTGCCAGTAAGCCTGTTGTCAAGAGTGCATGCTCAAGTCTCCCTGCAGTACGCTAGCTCGGCGCCAAAGCAGTGCAGCACATAGAAACGGTACAATTGGCGCGCTTTTTTTTTTGTTTTTGTTTTTGTTGTTCTTGATGCTCTTTTGTGCGGGTAGGTTTTGATGTTTGTTCCTTTGTTCTCTAGCACTGTCGTCAATATTTTGCTAATTTTTTTTTAAAATTTTGGTAGCGTATAAAGTCGCACACCTATACATTCGTTTGTTTAATCTAGAAATCCTCCCCTACCACCACCACCCCCCCCCCTCCTCCCCGGAAATCCCATCTTCCACCGCTACTGATAAAAAACCCGTGAAAACGTTTCTTTCTGTGGAATAATTAACAGACAGAACAGCGAATCGACTGTGCAAAATGTTGAGAAAAAAACCGTTTTATTTCAAAGGCAGTGTAATCATGGTAAGCGCAGTATGTATCATTGTATTTACCATTACTTTTCAATGTACTGAGTACGCTACAGATATGCATTAAAAGGAAATCAAAACGCAATATTTTAATATTACATTTCTTTTTTCCTTTGTGGTGTAGATGATGTACGTTCAACATGTATCTGTTTTAACGGAGGGGTCACACGAAAGAATCCCTGTGCAAACACAGTGTTCATGCAGAAAACCGAAGTTAACCTTCTTGTGATGAACCAGTGGTATAAATCACAGCATAGAATTTAATGCTGCTGCAACAGCATGCAATTTGATGGTCGGGTTAAACCTGAAGAGTAGTATAGACACTTGATTCTGATTCTTCCTTGGGCTCTAGCTGTTCGTATGTGTTATGAAAAGGTTCAACGTTTACATAACTGTCAGGATCTCCAGACTGCGTCAGATCTGGTCGAGGTTTCAAATTGTCGTAGTTAGGTGTGAGTTCTTGTTCAGAGTTGGAAAATGGTGCCGACTGAAGATCAGTGTATGAACTTGTTTCGTCTTCTCTTTTCGGCTGTGGCCTTTCATATCGCTGATCTGCACACACGTACACATTTGCATAGAAAATGAACCAAACAGCCTCATCATCCGATGATTTAAACGTGAGTTAATAATTAAAAAAAATGTACAATTCAGTTTTGTATGATAGAAATAATAGAAACAATAACATGGAGAGAAACTCATAATTATCATGAAATTTATACACGCTCAGCAACGCGACATCGTCAGTTTTGCCTGTTTGTAAGGCCAAAATATGAATGTGTGTGTGTGTGTGTGTGTGTGTGTGTGTGTGTGTGTGTGTGTGTGTGTGTGTGAGAGAGAGAGAGAGAGTTACATCGTTTCTTCCAAACGACAACAGCGATCACAATCAAAAGAGCCAGGACGGAGATTCCGCCGAGAGAACCTCCAACGATAACTCCCACAGACTCTGACTCCGTTTTCAGCACTGCAGCAGTTACTGAAATAGAGCGTTGACAAAAGTTTGCAGTCAGAAACAGCAATGCAACGGCTAGTTAACACTTTCAGCCCTACAGGAATCTAGGTCACGCATGCAGCCTCTGCCTGAGCGTTTTCCAGGCATGAGCATGGGTTACTGCTTTCTAAAGCTAATAACTCTTTAAGTTCTCGATGGATTTTCTTTAAATTTGGACACATGTTTTATAATATATTGTTTGATATGTGTACTGACTTTTGAACAATTTCAATGAAAATTGCATCAGTTATTGGGGTTGAAAGTTGTAGTTTGTTCCACGGTGTGGTCGGTACCAGGTACCGACCTAGGACAGTGATGCGGGCCCCACTGGTCGGTACCTGGTACCGACCGCGGTAGGAAAGTGTTAACAGTAGTTTCGCACAACATTTGCTGTTAAGCAGACTCGATAAAGTTACAACCATCCCATCCTACTGCACTGAAGCTTTGATCCATGAATCTTCTCTCTGTTACTGGAACAGATTTATCACTTCACGGAGAAAGTACTAAAACGAATAATTTTACTTGTAGAACTGTCGTTTGATTGTTACGTTCCTTCAGTATCAACAATGAAAACACTGGCTTATTTTTTCGCCTGTGTCGCTTTTATACTGTCAAGGACAAGTATTGCCATTTCATTCAAACGTACCCGTGTGTGTGTGTGTGTGTGTGTGTGTGTGTGTGTGTGTGTGTGTGTGTGTGTGTGTGTGTGTGTGTGTGTGTGTGTGTGTAGAGTGTTGCTAGGGTACCTTTACGTCTTTGAAACAAACACTCCAAACTCCCAAGGGCGTTTGTCACCTCCATACTGTAATTGCCATCAGGAAGGTTTGTGAACTCTGCCTCTCTGATTTGAAGCTTAGTTTCGAAAAGGGACACCAGACTTTGATTCACAACGAACAAAACTGATACGTCTCGGCCTTCTCCGTCTCCAAGATACGTCACTTTCACGCCGCTAGGTTCCGGCCTAGGTCTGGCTACAATCAGCAGATCAAAACCTTGGTCCGTAATGCTACGTGGGCATCTGTCGATGTCAGACAAGACTTGTTTGGGCAGTCGTGGTGCGCCTATTAGACAGATATAAGACTGATAATTGCTCTGTGTCATACGTCATTTCATCTTTATGTAATGGCCTTACCAAACATTCAAGGCAAAGACAGCAAGAAGCATAAAGCGCGAGCTCCTTATAACAACAACAATATAACATAACATAACATAACATAACATAACATAACATAATATAATATAATATAATATAACATAATATAATATAACATAACATAACATAACATAATTATTTGTCTGGCGCATAACCTTTTACTGGAGATCTATGTGCCTTACACTGGCAAGACCGTTACATACATAGTCTCAATACATTCGTCGTCATCGTCGTGATGGTGATACACGTTTAAAACAATAATACCTACATGATACATTTCCACATACATACATACATACATACATACATACATACATACATACATACATACATACATACATACATACATACATACATACACAACTTACAATTTACTGAAAGCAGAATTGCGCGTTCCTCAGTAGTTTTTAGTCCGTTGTTGACAAAACAAGTGTAGGTCCCAGTTTGTTCACATTCAGCAAGACTCAGTCTGTACGTTAACACTTGTCTAAACTCAAACTTGTCCGGAACATCATTACTGACAATTTCCTCAGTTCCGTTCTTCATCAGGTAGACAAGTGGAGCAGGCCGCCCATAAGCGCTGCACCGTAACGTTACTGTCACGTGGTTGCTTTCATTCACTGACAGCGTTCCATCGCTACTTCCGTCTAGAGTGAAATCCACTATGTGTGGTGGATCTGAAAGCAAGCATGCAAGAATGTTGTGTTCAGGCTCAGCGTAAAATTTAGCTTCATCTTTCGACATCCTTCGACAATTTCACCATCCGATTGGCTGGCTTTCTTGAAATAGAATGCCTTTGAAGGCGAACTTGCTAAGGTTAATAAGAACTGAATGATAAAACCATTCAATCGAGAAATCAGCCCCCCCCCCTCCGACACACACACACACACACACACACACACACACACACACACACACACACACACACACACACACACACACACACACACACACACACACACACACATCCAAACAAAATATCAGTCAATCAGTCAACACATTAGTTTATCAAATGATCAAACAGTCGTTGAATTAATCAACCAAACAATCAGTCGCGCCGTGTGTGTGTGTGTGTGTGTGTGTGTGTGTGTGTGTCTGTGTGTCTGTGTCTGTGTGTCTGTGTCTGTTGCTTGAAATGAACAAACGTACACTCGGTGTAGAATGTAGCATTGGTGTGAAGTGCGTAGAGATCGTCTTCTGCAGCCCAGTAACCAGAACAGTGACACGATATATTCTCAGGATCCTTCATGACGTTAGTGAGGTCGATAGTCAGAGAGCTTGATACTGAGGACCTTTGTAATGTGTCTTGTTTATCCTGGTGGGCAGGATCATCGCAAGACAAGTCGACAGATTCAACAAGCGGTTTGCCGCCAGTCACTGTACAGGTCAGGATGTCCCCGGTTTTCAGCATCTGACCAGGAGTGTAGCCAGATATTACTGGTGCATCAAACGGAGGGTCTGAAATAACGAGAAGGAATAAGTGCGATTTGGAGAACACAAAACTGGGATCAACTTCACCATACTGACAATTGTAAGGCAAATTCTAGCTATCACAAAAGTTTGATTATAACAGGCAACAAGAGAGAGAGAGAGAGAGAGAGGGGGGGGGGGGGGGCGTCAACTCATGGTGTTTGAGTCGTAGACCCTACAATGCCTTTTCTTTTCCTGTGCCAGTAATAATAATAATAATAATAATAATCGCATTAATATAGGCGCTTTATCCCAAGTATTTGGCTCAAAGCGCCGCGAGCTAAACCCAACACGCACGCTCACGTGAATCACACGCATTCTCTCACACACTGGACATAAACACATTACAATCACGTGGTGCGAAGGGTCAGCTCAGTTATTTAAATTTCGGAATTTAGATATGCATTTAGTTTTCAAATTTGGTGGGCTGAACATTTCCAAAGCAGAGGGGGAGGAAGCCGGAGTACCCGGAGAGAACCCCCGACGATCGGCCCGAATGAACGGTGCCACATACGAGAAGGAAAAATTCTTTGCCCCGAGTGGGGCTCGAACCCGTGACCTCTCGCATTGGTGACAAGTCTCTTAACCACTAGACCACCGACCGCCCCGGAGAGCTGGACTGGTCAACCGAATCTGAGGCAATTTATTTCAGGCAAAATGTTTTACTGCATAACACCTCGATACCAAAGTTGCCTACATGGGTTCATTTTTCTCCTCGATGATTATTGTGGTTGTTGTTGTTTTGTCGTTGTTGTTGTTGGGTTTTTTGAGCCATTACTAGATTCCGGTTTGTTTTTTTTTTTCTTCTCATTCTTCTTTTTGGCATTTTAAGCAAGATTCCGCTTAGCTTCGATTATCCAGATTTCAAAGGGTTGCCTAATTCCGAGCACACCGAGTTAATCATAATCTTTGAATATCATAATCTCGACAACTGTCGTCAGTTAGAATGTGTCTTTTTGTTACTAACGTAACGAAACCTTCACGAATCATGTTACATTTTCTGGCCATTTTCACATTTTCATGTTTCACTTACATTTCAAGTCTACAGTGAGTTCTTTCACTACTACTTGAGGTGTCACTCTGAAGTCGTCAGCCACCCTGCATCTGACAGTCTGTCTATCATCCCACGGTATCTGTGGTGTAAAGCTGCACGTGCCGCCCTGAGAGTTGGCCTGACAGACAGGATCCAGCCAGCTGTACACAGGAACAGGATTTACTTCTCTTGCCACACACGTCAAGTTCAGCAGACGGCTTCCATCGGTGATGAGAGTCGAGTTGCCCACAATAAATACATTGTTTTCAGAAGGCCCATCTGTGGAAAAAGAGTAATTTTGTTATTGTTGTAGAATTAAGATTTATTCAGTTCTGCTCAACACAAGCTTACACAGGTTTTCTGTGCACATCAACTTGATAATCAAGTGAGTACCCTTGGAGCAGAAACGACAACAACAGTAATGCTGAAACATGAAATATTCCTTGAAAAGTGTGTTTATAACCGGGCTTTTGGAACAGTGAAAGTGCAGCGCAAATCTAGCTGTGCGCACCCGTTCAAATAACGGTTGCAAAGCACAAAGAGAGAACGATTTCTTTCTGTACTCTATTCGGTTCGGAACTTTTATACCCACATTGTGCAGCACAAACATTCACCCTCGCAAAATCGGTGATGTTGCAGAAGCATTTATGAAAATACTATTTTCAGTCTCAGTATCTCTGAAATTACTTCTTCACTCAAATGCCACCTACTCAGTAAGCAACGCAAAAATAATGTTGTAACCCAGAACTCACATCCCACTTGTAGGACGTAGGTAACGGTACTTGTCTCCCCGCCACACACCATCTGACATGTGAACTGTGTACCGTTGTCTTCTCTCCTCACGTTGGTCTGTTCCAGTGTGTCTGATGCAGGAGACTGGTTTAACCAGGTCACAGTGACCTGACTATTGGTACAGTCTCCAGGTGTACAGGTACAGGTCAGGGTGTCACCTTCCTCCACATAACGAGGACAGCGAGCAACAGACGGCGTGGCACCTTTGACAGCTATCAGGACATGATTCTTAATTTTTTCCACGTTCAAAATAAATGTAATTGCACATACATTCAACAGTTTTTTTTTTTGTTGTTTTTTTTTTTTTTTAGCTTTCTTCTCAAGAATGATTTGAGGCTATGCGGTCGTATTTTTAATGATCTGGCCCGATATGTTGGCTTAATTGTCAACAGAATAACATTGTAAACCCGTCTACAAGTGGATTGTCCACTTCCACTGCTGCTAACCACACTATTACATGTTTATTTTCACACACACATTGCTTACTGAGATGAAGATTAAAAAAAAAATTCGAGGAAAGACGATCTCGATATTTAACGTTAACGCTGCAACAATTTACAGTCAAGCGTATTCTGTTTTATCTAAATACAAAGTTAAGTCGTTAGCACAAACGAGTATAAGCCAGCCTGATTTGCCCATGTTTCCTACTGTACGCTGCAAAGTAAACATTCGTGTCCTAATCAGTTCACAGCTGAAAAACCAAGAGCTTTGAATGTAGTAGGCATTGTTATTTAAGTATTCTCCAGGTTTTTTTTGTTTCAACTTCTTATAATGAACACTCACATACCGCCGCTCGTGCTCTCTCTCTCTCTCTCTCTCTCTCTCTTTCTCTCTCTCTCTCTCTCTCACACACACACACACACACACACACACACACACACACACACACACACACACACACACACACACACGCACGCACGCACGCACGCACGCACGCGCACACACACACACACGCGCACACACACACACACACACACACGCACGCACGCACGCACGCACGCACGCACGCGCACACACACACACACACACACACACACACACACACACACACACACACACACACACCGTGACTACAAACACTAACAGCACAGCCTATCCACCCCATTCAAAAACAGCACTGAAGGCGGATGAAATATAACCTCGTCTCAACGGCTCTTATCAAGCTGACGTTTATGCGTTCTGGCTGAATCACGTACACTTGACGTAAAGCTGAGAGGAGGTAATTCTGCTGGAAACCACTGATATTGTAAGAGCAAACGTTTGAATCGTGATCGTGAAACAATGTCAACTTAAAGGACCAACTTACAGTTTGAAGTGCGTTGTAACGTACCTGAATAAAGAAAACAGACATGTACACCAGCAAGCACAAACCAGCGTAACCCTCCCATGTTGTTCTGCCACACGCCTAGAGGGGCTTCAGTGTACACACGCGATTCTACGGTTGCAAATTCTGCATGTTAACTGGCTATTACAAGCAGGCGTTGGTTGTGCCCTTCGATCGCACTCATTCACCTGAGGGTCTTTTTATAACATTTCAAAATACTTAACTAAGTACGTTAAAACTAGAGATCTTTATGGACAATTGGCTTGTTGTTTTTTTTTTTTTGTTTTTTTTTTGGGGGGGGGGGGGATGGTAAACTTCGTTTTAGATTGTAAGGCGCCTAGAGCTCGTTCCCCGGGGATAGGCGCGCTATAAATATTATTATTATTATTATAGCACTAGTAGTGCCATCGGTCGTGGCTGCAAGTATTGAACGAACTGTAAATCAAACATACTGACTGACGTTTTTGTTTGTTTGCTATTTGTCCCTCACTAAACAGAGCAGTGAAAATATCCAAGTTTGACTGGCCAGAGAAACCTAGGGAGCGTGACATAAACCATACACAACGTGCTTTCTGTTGGAATTGGGGTACACCTACTATTGCCTACAGAAATGAAAATACAGCTCTACCGTCATGTAGAAAAGATATGGATGTGATACACGCTGAGGTCTTTTTCTTTACATGACGGTAGAGCTGCCTGTTTTGTGTCAAGCACAGTGGAGCTGCACACACACACACACACACACACACACACACACACACACACACACACACACACACACACACACACACACACACCGTGACTACAAACACTAACAGCACAGCCTATCCACCCCATTCAAAAATAGCACTGAAGGCGGATGAAATATAACCTCGTCTCAACGGCTCTTATCAAGCTGACGCTATCCATAAAAGCGTTTTCAGGTTGACATTTTGCCAGCGACGCAGCTATTTCACATCCTCGTTCCAGTCAGTCAGTGGTGGGCAAGTGTGTAGATACTGTGTGTGTGTGTGTGTGTGTGTGTGTGTGTGTGTGTGTGTGTGTGTGTGTGTGTGTGTGTGTGTGTGTGTTTAAAGAGGGAGAGGGAGGGAGAGAGACGTTGTACCTTGTCTATCAGTAAACTGACAATACTGCTGTACAATGTATTCGCCGGTTCGCCGGTTGATCTATTGATTAATTGTAATGAGCGGGTGGGTGGGTGGGTGTTTGGGGGTTTAACGTCCTTTTCCACCACATACGGATGATACGAAAGACAGGGCAACGATGAAAAAGCCAGCACAAATATTTGGCCCCAGCCGGGATACGAACTTTGTAATGTACACGCATACCTTAATGACTGTCGACAATGTATAACAAAGAACTGACAGAGACGGATGGGAGGTACCATCAAAGATACCTTTTACCTTCATCAATTGACGTAAAATACTTTCAGGGGATTCAGAACGTTAACATGCTCTCCTTGGCGTTCAGTTTTGAGTACAAGGTATATATAATTATTAACACGATAGTTCTTAATGTCTCTTTACCTGTACTCTAAGCGCTTCGAACTACCTTCCATGTAGATTAAACGCTATATAAATAAATTATTATTATTATTATTATTATTAATGTTAAGGTCTCTGTGAGCGCAGTAAAAAAAAAAAAAAAAAAAAAAGCACACGAAGCTTAAATGGCTTCCTGGAGACCGAGGTAGGCGGTGTTGGCAAACACGGCAAATAGCGGCCGCAGAGTTCAGCCTATTCAGTCGAGCACAATGGCAGTGGCCTGAACCTCGAACTTGCTTCAAGTGCTTTTTGTCAGGTGTACTTCCTTGTCGAGCTGTACTATCAATGCGGCAAGAGTGTCTGTCTGTTATGCATGAAATCCGCCTCTCAATGCGCCTCCACCTCTCCACCCCCCCCCCCCCCCCTCCCCTCAGCCGCCGCCTCGTCTTTCCCGTGTGTGTATTTGTGTGTGTGTGAAAATACATGTACCTGCTCTGCTCGTTTTGAGGAGGGGACGCAACCGAGCGATATGCGTCCTTCAACGAAGAGAGCAGTGGTTAATTCCCCACATCGACGCGTACGGCAAAATGGCGGATATTTGAAACACTCAAATTCAGCGCAAATAAACTTAAATTTATCAAAAACTAAATTTAGCGCATGCTCTTTTTGTATGGGTATGGTTGAGTATGGTTAGAAACAACAACGGATACCACATGATTCGGGGAAAATGCCAGTTCGCCTAAATTGTATTGTGTGTAGCCCCACTGTTTGGTAATGTATTGTTATGTTTTATTGTTGTTGTTGTTGTTGTTTACTTGTATGTTTTAGTTCGAATTGGTTTGGTTTGTCTTGGTTTCGCGAGTACTTTTCCTTTCTCTCTTACTCCATAATTATGAGGATGTCAAAAACGTTAGATTCACATTGTTTATATATCACTTACACGACAACTTTGGGAGCGTGCGACATACAAGCATACTTTGCAGTAAAAACGATCAGTGACCGTGCAGTGCGAAATAAAACGGCATGTCAGTGGCAATCTTATTTATCCAAGATCAAGCGAAGGGCAACACGGAAGACAAAGAAGAAAACTTGGACATTTTCGTTTGGGATTTCAGTGCCGGAGATATACACAAAGGCAGCCAACGAAACAAACTTTTAAAACTGCCATCTCCAGTCAGTTTAGCAAGTGAGCCAACTGGCAAATGTTAGACACGTGTGTGTGTGTGTGTGTGTGTGTGTGTGTGTGTGTGTGTGTGTGTGTGTGTGTGTGTGATGAAAACACTGCTCGTGACATGATCACCCGGTGCTCATGCAAGAACATGGAGACAACACGCGCCGGGCTTTGCTCAGTAAAAAACACAGTGGTTATTTCCCTTGGATGGAACAATGAGTAATGACACAGTGCCATGGGACATAACCGGTACTAGTAATGAAATCGGAGTGACGATCACCGAACAGATGATCGACCGATCACACAGAGTTGGAAAGAAGGGCGACGATTACTGCAGACCGATCATGTGTAAGTTCACTTCATACAGATAATTATAACATTAAGCAGTTATTTTCCGACCGTTCTTGGTGCTCGACAACGTCCCAACCGAAGCAACGTATCCGTCCCTCTCAAGTACACCGGATAATAATAATAATAATAATACATGGCTTTTATAGAGCGCCGTTCTCCAGCTTCAAGGACTCGCTGCGCTGAAATCGCGCGCGCGCGCACACACACACACACACACACACACACACACACACACACACACGCTGGTTTGATTAACTTTACTCTAGCAAATAAATAGTATTTATACAAAATGAAAACAAAATCTAGCAATAAATTCATTCTGTCTAAATAAGTATACATAAACAAGCCAACAAGAAGAGGTTTGTAGTTATTCAAAAGCAATAAACATGCATGCACAGCATGAACTATACATCATGCACCAATAGAGATACGACATGCGAGTGTAAAACAAAAATCATAGATCTCTTTAACAAAAATAAGGTCATGGAGAGGTGCATCCATTTCATCGATGGGATCTCACGGCAGGGCTCTTTTACCTTCTCTGTACAGGGGAGCCGGGATAGCCCAATGGTAGAGCGTTGGATTTTCAATGCTCGGATCTTGAGTTCGAATCCCGGCTGAGGCCAAATATTTGTGCCGGTCTTTTTCTCGTTGCCCAGTCTTTCATATCACAAATACGTGGTGAAAGAGGACGTTAACCTCCAAAATACCCTCCCCACCCTCTCTCTTTGTCTGTGATTTGATATTAAGATTGTTCATTCTCCTCGTATTTCTGCATTTCTTGGCTCCATTCTGTCTTCACTACCCGGTCACTTACTTCCCTTGGCTTGCTTGCCAACCCCAGGGCCTGTGGAGATGGTCGTCTTGTAAGGTCCTGCAGCTGCTGGCCCCTTTGCTCCATCCTTCACAGTCACTCTGCCAGCAGTAGCGGTTTCGCTTCCAGTGGTGCCCGGGGCTACAGCCGCTGGTTCCAATGATGGTGGCGTAACCAACTGGTTTCCCTGACGCTGGTTCTTGTTTCGGTTGTTCGGGGTAGCCTAGGTATAGGCGTCCTCAAAACGTGGCACACGGGGTCGTCTGCTCAGTGCTTTTACTCGTGTAGCACGCGATTTGTGAGTTACTGTATTAAAGGTTAGTTCATGTATTGCAGTCTCGGTGCGTGCGGAAGGCATCAGCACGTGTAGCACGCGTTTTGTCGCGATAGTTTAGTCATCGTTTCCTGTGGTCAGTCGCTGCCTGGCCGCCGTGGAGACCACACCTACTAGCTCGTTGCTCGCTTGGTTTTCTTTCAAATCCCCAACCTGACGCACGGGAGTCGACGTTCACAGAGACTGGCGGCCAAAGAAATGGCGGGGAACGAGAGAGAATGGGCCGAAAAGTGGGGCCTGACATCAGAGACTCTCAGTCTGTTGTGCGAGGCAGGACTGGAATCCTGAGCCCGCATGCAAAAGTCGAGATTAGGGATTTTAGCAATGGGTGAGTCTAACCTTGATCTAAATTAGCTCTAGGTTTCTTTTTTCTTTTTTGTTTAACCAGGGAGCGGGTCCATTCCACCATGGTGCCTAAGCCGTTAGAGAAGGATTTTTTCCACCTTTCTTCGCTTCCTTTCAATTTAATTTTGTGTTTGTGTTTCTTTTGTCCTAGTCTGGGTTAGGCCTGTAGCCGTGGGTTAATTAAATTAACCTCGAGTTTTACATGCGGGCCCAGAACTGCACTGTCCCTGCTAACGCCGTCCATTATTAACGACGAACTCAGTGCCCTCAGCCTCGGGCCTGCTGTTGGGAGAAGCTGTGCGAGACTTCCAGGGCTGCAGCGACGACAACCACTGCTGTGACGACAACCGCCGCAGCGACGACAACCACCGCTGTGACGACAACCGCCGCAGCGACGAAAACCACCGCCGCGACGACAACCATCACAGCGACAGGCTGCACAACCAGAGCAGCAACATCTTGACGCTCAACGTGGGGCGTCAACGACCGGCGACAACGCCAACATCCTCGACACAATCCGCAAGGCGGCGGCGACGGTTCCCGGTCTATTTCCATCACACACCACCGACCACACCACAAATGCGGGTATGTTCACTTTCATGAATCAGCCACCAAGTGATAAAGTGACACGTACGAAAGTGAGAGAGGTTAGGGACTTCATTGCTCTGGCACCTGAAAAACCTCAGACTGTCCACATGGGCGGGGTTCAGATTAAAGTGAATGATGGCCGTGTAGCACACGACTGATAAACTTTCTGTTGCGCAATATTTTGAGGGTGCGCTAAAGATTCTCATTGACACAATTGACAATGAAAATGTCGATATCAGAAGTGAGACAGCAAGGTGTGTATCTTACAAAAGTAGCAACGTTAGCCCAGGTTTTCGACTGGCCCTCAGTTTTGAACTTTGACACTGCGTTCAGGCGTGATCGCCATGCGGCGAACAAAAACTGGGAAACGGACAATAACTATTTGATGCAGGCCTACTTGCGACAGAAGAGCAGTGGGAATGAGGCTAGGACAGCCGCTAGCTTGAGTGGGAACAGTAGGGCCGGCGACAAAACTGACCCGCGCACAGGAAAACCCATTTGCAAGCGTTTCAATAGCCAGAAAGATTGTGGATTCCATGCCTGCAGTACTTGCTTTTCCACAAACCACGGGGAGACGAGACATGTGACAAAAAAACGAATAGTCTCCTTCGTGCACAGTTCCCCGTTGCACATGAAACTGCAGACTTGGAAAGAAGAGATGTGTGATGACCCAGACAAAGAGTTTATTATTTCTGGCATAACTGAAGGGTTTTCTTTAGTTGATGAGAACAAACTGTGAAGACAAAAGTGATGGTTGCAAACTCTGCCGGTACCCGGGCTAACGCTGTTCAAGGGGACAAGGTGATTAAAGAGGACCTAGCCGAAGGTAACTTTCAAAGAAGCACCAGCCCCCCAGACATTATTAGTGCCCTGAATGCTGTAGAGAAACCTAATGGAGACATTACACTCATTCTGGGCTGTTCTAGGCAGATTATGAGCTGGGCTCAACAGTTCAAGTTCAACGTCCCAGCTGTGTATATTCCTGGGCATCTTTAACGTGGTAGCTGATTCCATCTCGAGGCTGCATGTCCCTGGTTATTTTGCTCGCTTTATATGGGCCCTCCATGTGACTGGAGTGCCTGGTGTGCGTTCGTATATTTTGCAAAATCACATGTCACCTCAGGCTGTGGTTTTCTTGTCTCCTGAGGCGCAGGAGTGGAACGCCTGGCAGAAGAGCTGGACAGAGAAGTGAAGCAGTTGTTGGCTTACACTTACGCGGTTTCAACACAACGATCGTATGCAACGCAGTACAGGTCGTATGCCCTCTTTTGCAAGCTGCTCAAGAGAACCTGCCGATTGGGAAATGCTCTCTAGGTACGTGGCCTTCTTGGCTAGATCGAAACGCCCCTCCACGATCAGACAGTATCTCAATATTGTTCGCATTTCACACCTCCAGGCAGACCTGCCCAATCCTCTTTTAGATAACTTCAAAATGGACAGCTTGTTAACGGGCATTCGGCGCGTGCGCGGCACCGCTCAATCTTACAAGCTTCCTGTGAGCCCGAATCATCTGTTGATTCTTCGACGACACCTTGATTTGAACAACGCGTGTGATTGTCAACAGTGGGCGGCCATCTTGGTCGGTTCTAGGGGGCTCTCGAGAGTGAGCAACTTCACCGATTCGGACAAGTGTGCTAGGCGCCAGGACATGCAGACGGTGGAGGGTGGCCTTCGAATTTCTATTCATTCATCGAAAATAATTCAGTTTCAGCAAAGACGTCATGTAGTGCATTTCCCTGTCCTGAAAGACCACCCTCTGTGCCCCGTTTCGGCCCTGGTTACCTTTCCCAGCCGTTCCATGGCGGTGCCAGACGACGCACCTTTGTTCAGTATTGTGCACGGTGGACGTGTCGTGCCCTTGTCATCGGAGGCCTTCAGACGTCGCCTGGCTGCAATGTTCTCTGCCTCTGGACTCCCGTGTGATCAGTACAATACAGATAACCTACATATGATAGGGGCGGTGCTACGTGGTTGATCTGTGCAGGAGTGCCCCTTGAGGTAGTAAAGAAACTAGGGGACTGGAAAAGTGACTCCATCACACGATACATCACCCCGGACAGCGGACAGATTTTTCAAACCTTGTCTTCTGTTAAACTAACTACCATACACAATATTTTCCTACATTACTATGGTTTGGGATAACTATTAAGACAACAGCACTTGAGTTGCTAGTCGCCTTTTTAATCAAGTGTCTTATTTGTCGTTTATCATTGTGGTTAGTAGCTGATGTATGTGTGTGTATGTGCGTGCAGCGTGGGGAGTATGTGGCTTTATCTTTTAGTGGCGCATCTGTTGTGGGTGCATGTTTGTGTGGCTGGCGTGCGTGCGCAGTTGGCGGTGCATATTTTGTTTTATTTACTTGTAGTTTCACTAATGTTTCTGATCTGCAAGTATGAATAAAATTTGTGAGCTCCGACTGAGTGTGTTGTGTTTTGAAGATATTTACAGATTTTGTCTCTGAACTAAACATTTGGCGTCATGCAGCCTCACCATCGTCTGACAGAGGATGGGTGTTCATGTGTTGTGATTTCCCTGTTGCTTTTGTGACTTCCCTGACTTTATTTTTACAGAAAATCTGGAAGATGCAGGAGGCTGGGGAAACGTGGACTTGAATACCTTGGATGGTACTTACGAAAAGATCAAGTCAAAATACTTTATTTATCCCCGTAGGGAAATTCATGCGGTCGAGCATAAGACACATAAAATAAGTGATATAGCAAACCCTTTGAACCGGTGCTTCTCGCAGAAACTGGAAAAAAAAGTTTTGCTAAAATCTCTGTTATTCTTAATATTCAAGATATAACAGTGCAGTAGTTCCTGTAATACATGTAGATCAGTGATTTTATCTACAAATGTTATTTGTACGAAATAACCCCCCCCCCCCCCCCCAAAAAAAAAAAAAAAAAAAAAAACAACAAAAAAAAAAAACAAAAAAAACAAAACAAAAACAAAAAACATTGTGTTAATGAGACTCGTGATCGGTAAAAGTAATGACAGAATGATTTCCAACTCGCTCAACACGTTTTATATGACAACCCCAAATTCAAGTGTGTGTGTGTGTGTGTGTGTGTGTGTGAGAGAGAGAGAGACAATGACAATGACAATTTTTTTTCCAGTTAGGCTTTTGGCCCATGACTGAAAGGGGGGGGGGGGAGGTAGGCAACACAAGAATACAATAAATATATATTACAAAGATCTCTATACAGTGGACAGTATGCACTATACGTGTACATGACATTCACACACAATAACACAGATCAGACTTTACATGAACACTACAATACTGAACATTTCGCACATGCCATTGTTTACACAGAGCTCAACACAGTCACACCTGCATAGAAATTATATGAACTTGTATTGTTTTGTGATAACCAGAACATACAGTGGTTGACCTAAATCACTGCATATAATATGTGTGTAACACTAGGCTAATATTCCGGCTCTACGCATTTCCAATGCTTCATAAGCAAAAGAAGCTAGCTGTCGGGTTAGTTTTGGCCTACTATCTGCCATCAGAATGGCAAAACGGAACTTGGATGGCCTTCGACTGAATTTGCCAGGTATGTACTGTTCACGCAATATCATATATTATATCATATTGTGGACAGACAAGGAGGAAATGTACTTCCGTTTCCTCCTCGTCACATAATGAGCACTTCATGCACACGTTTCTATCAGCTCTATAACGGAGTTTGTGACACTTTAGATCACTGATTCCCAGTCGGAATTTTATAATAGCATCTCTGATGCCGATGTGGTTTAAATCAGCTAAGTATGAACTTTGAACAATATCAGTCTTAAACATTTTGTACATAATTATGGAATCTTGTACTACCGTTAATCTTGCAGTGCCAATCCTGCTGGAAACAATCTAAAAGTCTCTGTTTAAACACTCTCAGAAACGAACTAGTGTGACCAACCCCTTGAGATTCCCAAACAAAACCAAAACCGTATTGAAATAGAGTAACCATGACAAAATGTACCCATGTGACCTTATTTTGTTGATGCAGACTAAGTAACATGTTGTATGATTTGCGTGGAAGCCGAGTTTCTGGTAATCTAGTAATTCTCAGCCAATAGGAAATACATCTGACATATGCATTAATATACAGAGGGTACCGACCACATTCGGCATAAACCATTGCATTTGGAGTTCTTGTAGTTACACCAAGGAACGCAAACATGTGAACCTTTTCAATGATACCAGTACCTGAACTCAGACCCCATATTTCACTGCCATATAACAATATCGGTTGAATTTGCATATCAAACATTTAAAAAAATAAGGATGGGGTGCGATCACCAAGATGCCACAGTACCTTTAATATTTCAATAACCCCTCCACGTGTTTTGGATGCAAGGTCTTCAAGTGCATGTGTAAATGTGGAACGGGTTGACATAAAAATACCCAAAGAGAGAGAGAGAGAGAGAGAGAGAGAGAGATCAACAAGCTTTACAAGTTTATAATTGACAGAAATGTTTGAGCGTTGAGCTTTTTGATGATTAATAACAATCTGAGATGAACGTGTACTTTTTTATGACAAATGTGAACTAGAAAAAAACAAACATCGTTTACGAATATTCGATCACAAATTGTACAGATTGCAACAAAAGCACACAAGAAGAAAACAAATTACATACGTGCGCGACTACAAGCTCAAATTTATAATAAAAAAGAATATGGTACTTGCAAATAAAGGAACAATCAACACCTAACCACACCTCACACACAAAGAGCAAAGAAAAATCCAAGCAATTACTTTTTTCATCTTGGCCAAATTGCTTTTTGGGCTGAGCATTTAACGGGGTCTTGCTGGCAGGCACATAGAACGGTGGTGCTCTAGACAGTCAACTATCTTACTGGCAGGCAGGATAAAGTGCTTTAGCTTAAAACTGTTCAGTGACTGCATACCAAAACCAACACCGGTAACCAAAAGTGGGTATAAATAGTTGCAAAATCAGGCCCGTAAAGTATCACTTTGCAGGTATATGTATTCGTATATACACTGCTCAAAAAAAAAGTCAAGGACCACTTGCAAAAACATGCACAACTTAGCAAAAAAGTCATTCAAATTTTCTGGAATTTTCATATAAAGTAGCTTGAACACATGGCTTTCACATCCTGAAAATTCACAGAATTTCGTCCATGGACTATTGAGAAGCCACTGTTTAAAGACGACTGGGTGGCATTTTTAAATTCACATGACGCTCAATGCAAGGGAAGTCACTGACAAAAAGTGTCAGTATCGAGTGGTGTCTCCTAGACAGGCATTTAATTCAGTGCAGTGACATCGACAGAGCCACCCAGGGTCCTCAGCACACCCTGGAGGGTATGCCCTTCCACTCCAGATGCAGCAGCAACACCAGCTGTTACAGATGTCCCTTATAAAGTCTTTTTTTCACAATCATCTCAAGACCTTCATACGGTCGTTGTGAGGTTCAGACTGAAGCTGGAATTGTCAGTGAACATTTCCTGTCAAACTCTGCTGCATGGTCCACCAACATGAGGTCTTCAACAGGTGAGTCGAGCGGCCGCGTCAGTCTTCAGTGCACCACAGGGTGGCGGAACTTGAGCTGGACGTCGTGTAAACGGTTCCAAAAGTCTGACTGACTGTGCTGGCGTTGGTGACCACCTAAGCTGCCTGCTGGAGTGGTTTTCCGTGGTTACTGTTGTTCTCTGAGCTTGGCGGGAAATGACAAAATCTTACCTGTCGTTTTGGACCAATACGGTATGCTGGCTCCTTGACACTTCCGGTTGCCAGGAAACGCTGTCGTGGCCTAATTATGACTGACTTGGACACAACCAGTCCCCAAGCATCTTCATGGACCGTCACGCCATCGTGACGCCACACAAACGCTCACCCTTTATCTGCACGATTCACCACTCAGCTGACAGGCAGCATGTTGCCATATTAGAGAACCATGCCACCTTGCAAAAGGAAACAAATGAGCAGAAATCAAAGCCAAACATTCATTCTTCCACACCAATGTCATCATTATGTTAAAGACATGCTTTTGCGCGTTTGCAAATGAGTTAATTTTGATTGAATTTTTGGCATTTTGCTGAATAATTATGCATCCGGCCCGATGTACCGGCCCGATGTACCGGAAGTGGATGTGCAAGATTTTTTTGTTTGTTGTTGCTTTCACAGCATCATCTGACTTCTTGTTAACACAGCTGCGGAGTTTGGTTCATCTGTATTAACACTTTTTTGTAATATGACCATTTAAAAACAGCATGTAGAATTGAAGGTGGTCCTTGACTTTTTTTTACCAGTGTATTATTTAAGGTAATAAATTATATGGACATGAATATGAAACCGTTTGCTTTATACACGAGAGAACAGTTGGATTTTTATGATTATGCTTTGGGATCTCCAGGAAGTTCTGGTGTAAAAGGGACTATCAAACATCAAAGGCCTCCGTTTCTTTGCAGACCGATCGATATTTCATCTTTTATACACAGCCTTTCTCCAGGGCTCAAAGGGCATCTCTACAATTGGATTGAAACAACATTTAGGAGTACCATGGGACTTTCTTCATCTACCAATATTATCGCAGCGATTGGCAAATTCATTAAGAAAAACAAATTCTTTGGTTACATACATGACCTACATGGCACCGGGAAAAGTAGTAGTAGGCCTACATAGTATATTGAAATGTTCATGCAATAAACTGGATTTGGTAAATAATTGTAGGAGCACATTAAACTGCCACTTAAGGTACAGCAAATTTAATCCTCTTGTCGGAAATCTTTGTGGTGACTATGATACTGCCACAATGTATATGAAACAAAAACAAATAAAAACTAAAACCCTTTAGGGTGTATTTCAGTGAAAAGCATAACCACAAAGATAATAAACTAGATGAATTCATCGTTCGATTTTGTATGAAGAAAAATTATTTGATTTTCGTAAGTGACATTGCTTTCTCCGATAATCAAACACATGTACAGCATCATTTAGAAACCGACGTCTACAATAAGTATGCATACATTACAGAGATCTCGAATACATTAATCCAACTGTCATAGCAGGTGTGAACATTCTATCAGTATCCATGTATAAAATGTTCACAATTTGGGAAATTACAACAGTGATTGATAAATTATACAAGCCGAGTAGTTCCCAAATTTACTTATAGTATTATGCGTTCAAAAAAAAAACCAGTCAAGGCCATGAAATGACTCCGTGGAAAAAAAAAAATCACACCAAGTCCATTTATATTTTACACACGAAACCAAAAACAACAACAAAATGTAAAATGTGAATGATGAATTAAAAAAACATTCAGGCATCTGACTATCTCTATTCAACGGTCTGTATCTGTTTTTAAGATCTCGGATCTCCAGAAAGCTCTGGTGTAGATGGGACTAACAAACAACAAAACAAGGTAGACACTTTCTATATGTACGTAGACAGCGTGCACTAACTGTGTTTTAAGTACATATGTACAGTTCCAAAAGGAGCAGCTTCCGAAAAGACGGGCATCTTTCAAAATTTTCAAATCCATTCCAGTGAGAAGGGTATCTTTCAAAATTTTCAGATTCATTTCAGCGAGGAAAATATCTTTCAAAATTTTCAAATCCACTCCAATGAGAAGGGTATCTTTCAAAATTTTTGAATTAATTCTAGTGAAGAAGGCATCTTTCAAAATTTTCAAATTCATTCCAATGAGGAAGGTATGTTTCAAAATTTTCAAGTCCATTCTCGTGACGTAGGCAACTTAAAAAATTTTCAAACCCTTCTGACAAAAAGTACCTTTCAAAAACTTCTACCGCTTCTGTTCCCATGGCCGAACGAATCAATATGCATGTATACCAGTGGTAGGAACTAGAGGTTCCATAGTTAGACAACGCAGGAGTTTTCATACTTTTTCTTTTTTGAAATTAACATAAGTCGGGGAAGGACTCCCTACGGGTTGTGCCTCTAGATCTTTCAGTAGTTTCCGATGTGGCTGTATTGTACACCCGGGCCCTGTGACGTAGACTTGGGGTCATGGCCATCCCTCTGGACGTGGTCGTAGAAGTCAGTGCCGTCTCCTGACGATGACGTGTTCTGTGTGAAGAAAAATATTCATGAAAAAAAAACGCCGTAACATTCACCTAATATACATCGATATGTGAAGGGTACCCGAGCTGCTGAACCGATTCCAAAGCGCATGAATGCTCAACTCACAGGGGTTTCACGATTTATATAATAATATTCTGTATTTGCAGCTGATCGACAGGTGGTATTCAATTAGAGTGGCAACGTGCTGAAAGAGCGTAACTGATTATATAAATATTGGCCAGTAGGGTCCTTTACCTTAACTGGTGACCCGCTGGCTGCAGCATCTCCACTGGAACTCGTGACGTCACCCTGATTTCCTGAAAAAAAAATATTGCGTTAGTTAAATTATTCCACATAATAGTCTATAAGGCGCGCGGCCATTTCAGACGGAGACATATAATTGCGCTAAATGTAACAAGCAATGCTAAATCAATTCAGGTTTGGAACTGTACACTCACCAGAGGCAAAGACAATGACAAAGACGAGACACAATGACAATAACAATGACACTTTATTTTCCACGAGAGAGAGAGAGAGAGATTCTGAACCTTGATCAGGTGCCATCTGAGCCAGCGTAGCGTAACCAGGCGTGTCCAGGGGATGGGGGGTCATGGAGAGGGGAGGACCTCGCGAAGCGGCAGCATCCTCTGGTCCTGTTAGACACGTAGAAATGACAGACTCAGCACAGAGAAATCAATTAGACTAGTGTTAGAGAGAAGCAGAAGGGAGAGCTAGAGAGCAGCAGAAGGGAGAGAACCGACCCCTAATTGAAAAGTCTTGTAGCGAATCGAATAGGCTATCAGGGCTTGTGATGCAAAACACGAGTGTCTGGTACTTCACGTGTCACGCCAGATCGTTATGGAGTAGGGGGCGGGGAGGGGTACAGTTTATGGTGAACAAGGGTGGGCGTGATCGTTTCATGTTAAGTGACCCTTTCAACACGGTGTCGGCTCTGGGCAGGATTAAAGAACTAGATAGCTTGCAGCTTGTTTTTATTGTTTAGTAGGCTACTTTCTTCACATAATGGCAAAATGATAAAGAAGGAAGACAGCTTTTGAATAAGGTTTGTCAGAAATAACAATTTTAGGCACCAGAGTTTAACATACGTATCGATAACACTACTGACCCCTCCATGGCATTTCGTTATGCCATGTCGTTTCGATAGACTACGTTTTCGCACCCTGCGTATCGATAGTACTACACAACAGTACCTAGCGTAATCAATGCGCACCCCACAGTTTTCCGATACCTTTTCAAAAGCTCGTACGTAAATAATACAGACAGAAAGTTTTGCTAGGGTGCTAAAGCCATGCTAATTATCACTATTTTTTCCTGGTTATACGTACCTTGAGCCTTGGCTGGTGAACCTTGTGTGTTGTCTCCCTTGCCATGCTTGGCGACTGTAGAATACTCGTCACCTTTGGGTCCGACAGTGATGGTTGTCTTGTTGTTTGCGTTGGAAACCATAGCGTATTCGTCGCCTTTAGGTCCGACGTTATGAAGAGTTGGAGGTCCTCCTGGAGCACCAGCCAGTGTCATCTCTTTGTTTTTAGTGTCCCATGGCTCTTGGTAGGCGTTTGGTTGTGGAGCTGCTTGTTTGATGCTCACCTGTCCTCCAGTAATGCTGGTGACTTCATACGCAGCTGTACGAGCACTTTTCTTCCTGAGAACACCTTCCTGTTGTTTCGTGGGTGTGAACTCGTTGAAGGAGGCATATCCGGCACCGTCCGAGTATCGTGGAGCTTGATTGGAATCTGGGTTTTTGTCAGGAGGTGACGATCGTCCGTTCATACCGATGCCGCTGTCATGATCAGCATCTGAGCCGTTCTGCGAGAACGCTTGGTTGGTATACTCTGTATTACAGATCACCAGATTGAATTTTTTTTTTTTTTTTTTTTGCTGCTCCAACGTTTTTGCCAGTTCCAGTGGTGTTCCTCCCTGGTAATGGGTGGAATCCACGGAGGGCTCGGAAGCTGGGGCAATTTTTATTACGCATGATGATGGAGATGAGGATGATGGTAAGATGATGCTATGGAGGTCCGTGTGGTTTGGGACTGCAGGACAGGGCCGCATTCCACGCTTCCTGTCATATATATCTCAGGCATTGACCATGCAGGCCCGGGAACTACGGCACCTGAGGTGCCGGGCGTGTAATCATCCACATCACTGGGCATAGCACACCCGCTCTGGGTAGGAGCCGACCTAGGTAGGAAATATCATGCTTGCCTCGGCTGGGACTCGAACCCGGGTCTCCCAGTCCATGGTCCAAAGTGTTAACCACTACACTACGGGGGACGGTATCACCAGAATAATTGACACCACACACACACACACACACACACACACACACACACACACACACACACACACACATCCCCGGAGAGAGAGAGAGAGAGAGAGAGAGGAGTACCGGTATTATACCATTATCACACGATCTTTTAGTCCGATGGCTTTCGTGTGGAGGCTTCCTGCCTGGAAAGAAACCAGATGCAGCGTGGGTGAAAGTCTTCATGTCTCAGTAGTGGAACCATCAAATAAATTCGTAATTGAAACTATTACCGAGAAGAAAATATTGGATTCGGAAAACTTGAAGTATTTTACGCTTTAAGATTTGAGAAGGAACATTCATATTTATTCATTTTTAAAAGTTTCCTAGCTTTCAAGATCTGGGTTGTTTTGTCATGCTGTTCTGTTTGTTGTTGTAGTGGTGGTGGTTTGGGAGGGGGAGGGGGGTGGATTACCCGTCTGCCCTATGCGAACCAGAAACAGTACGTTCTGTGTGTGTGTGTGTGTGTGTGTGTGTGTGTGTGTGTGTGTGTGTGTGTGTGTGTGTGTGTGTTTGTCTTACCTCTTCTTCGACGGATGACGAAGAAGATAATGATGGCAGCGAGGATAATCAGAACCCCTACTACGACTGCAATAATGATGTTTGTGGTAGATGCTAACACCGCGCCATCGTCACCATCTAGAACAAGAGGAAAGCAACAGCATCATTTATTTGCTTAGGCAGCATAATCATTGGTATTAATATCATACACTATGCTTTCAAAACAATTACAGTGCCATTCACGTCAGTCATCAGCTCTTCTTAATGAAGGAACAAGGGCATCTGCACTCTGTTCAGCCACACTACGGGATCCTTTGTGTTTACTGTGGTAGATCACAGGTCTCTAATTTAAGTCAGTTTGTGAATGAAAATTTCAACAGCAAAATCGAGGATTATATATTCGTTAAGGACGTTACGTCATGTCAAAAATGCTCGGTACAGTAGAAAGTGCAGATACTTTTGGACAAGTTGCACCAATATCTTATTCACCAAAATATCTTGATAGTTCAAAAAGCACAAAAGAGTGCAGGAAAAGCCAAATTTATGGTCAGCCACGATCGGGCGAGTGTCAGTCTAACCCATTGCACAGAGAGAGAGAGAGAGAGAGAGAGAGAGAGCCTTGAGAGAGAGAGAGAGAGAGAGAGAGAGAGAGAGAGCCTTTTTTACCTCGGTGAAATGTACAGTAAAGATTCCCAAAAGCATTAGAAACACTCAGCTTGTATTGTCCGTCCTGCAGTTTTTCATAATCTTTCGCCGACACATTAAGTTTGGTCTCAAACGATGAAATGTTGTGAACAAGTACTGTGAACAAGGCTGAATTATTTCCGTCCTTAGTGTCCCCAACATAGGTAACAGTAACGTCATCAGGTGACGGCGGAGGATTGGCCACAACCAGTAGAACAAACCCGTCTTTGTTGATGGCACTTGGACATGTATCGATGTCAGAGATGTTTTTTGGCTTTCGTGGTGCACCTGTTCACAGAAAAACACAAATGGTGGAGACGACAAGTTTAGTGTCACCTCACTCCCCCTCTGACGGTCAAACAGTAGTTTCCTTTCCCACGCGTGTGTAAAATTTTCTACGCATTTTGGCGTTCAGATACGAATGTTTTCAAAACAACTGCATATCTCATGTAAGCGTTGACTGTTTTGATATCTGCTGACAGTTTCAATGTGGTCGTTGCACAGTCATGTAATGTAATAAAGGTAGCCTGTAAGGTACTATACACTATACTGCAGGGCTCCATTGTTTCCGGTACGAAAACTGCCTTTCCGGTGCAAAACTTACAGAACGGATTCTGATGCTTTGGGAAATTAGTTCATCAGCCACTGAATGTGATACTGTTGTCTCACGGTTAACTCATTTCCGACCTTGACCGCGCGCCGTGGAATTTCCCCGTGACCCAGGGATTGTATGCGAGCACAACCCTTGCCAACCAGGTGGTCTTCGCAATTTTTCGAAGTTTTTAAAAAGTGGTTTTCCTCAGATGTTTCCTAATCGTGATTGGTCTGGTTTGAAATATGATTATAAGCACTTTTATGGAAAAAAGATCTTTCATTGGAAAAAAATGGATATAGCAGCTACAGTGAGAGCGGAAATAACATGGGTTGTGGGTACTTGGTAACAGCGTCCTCACGCGTCAGCGCCCGGGGTCTGGGTGTGTGGTTGGCAACAGTATGCAAGGGCTCTGCACAAACGCTGGGTACATGGTCGTGAAAAAGTTAAGCCTACTCCCAGTTGTACATTCACGTGTGATTATTATGTGTTCCTGTTCCTCGTCTGGCAGACATACTGAAATTATTATGATTATGGGAAACCACGAGACAAAAAAAGTGACGGCCAAAAACAAACAAAACATTATTAAAGCAAAATCTCGGTATGTAGAATACTTCTGAACCACAACTCATTTAGAATAAATAAAAAATACACAATCATAGACCATACAAAACAACATAAAGGTCATTAGTGTTATGACACCAAAACTATCAGCTCGAATATTTTCTTCGTTTACGTACACTCACAAGCAGGTATATCAGCTTACAATCCACGTCAAGTTGAATTGTCTTTTGATCAATGTTCAATGACCCGTTGTTGGCTTACCCAGTGTAGTAACATTTTAAAACGTAGTCAGTAAGCTGATATCTGTGTACATCATTGTTTATACCCGCTTTCTGTAGAACTTTAAGAGTGGGTGGGTGGGTGTTTCGGGGTTTAAAGTCCTTTCCCACCACATACGGGTGATATCAAAGACGGAGCAACGACGAAAAAGCCAGCACAAATATTTAGCTCCAGCCGGGATACGCACTAACGACCCGAGCTGTAGAACTTTAAGAATACACTTATCATGGTACTGTAATTATCATAAAGAAATGAACTGTTTCAGACAACAGGTAATATACAGCGTGACTACAGGTGATAGAGAGTGTAAACATTTGTTTTAAATGGAACAAAACTTAAGTAATAAATGTGAAATTTCCGTTAAATCTCGTTTATACAGTCTTTTGTTAAAAAAATTCCCTATGGTTGCAAACATCCGTAACCCTGTTTTTTGTTTTTATTTGCCTGTGTGATTTGTTGTCGGTCTCTTAGGCATGTTTGTAATATAAAAGTTCAAGACCGAAATCGGAGAAATAATTTCAATGATACATAATCTCATAGCTGGGCAGTTTATACGAAACGGCATAGCATTCAGCGTAACAACGACAACTAAACATTGTTAAAACATGCTAGTAATGGCATAAATGTAAAGCCACAGAAACTTTCTATGAAGCTTATTTGACAGCAACATTGTGATATACCTCAGACTGGACAATAATGAAACAAGATGGCCACCAGCCCAATATGTTGTTTCCATTCAATGACCTGCTGTAGTCACAGTCGTAGTCGTTGTGTCATGTATGCAGCCCGCGCGCACACGAACGCAAGCTCTCTGACATCAAGCATGCTGACATAAAGAAAGTACTGGAAACCCTTTCCGTGCCTCTATGCACTTGCAAAACCCCAGACACATGAGGTCGTGTGAGCTCGCCTAGCTGGTTGACGTCAAAAACTTTTTGGCGTATGCGAGGTTCTACATGGGTGAATGAATTCTTGTAATAAAGTCGTTCCCCTTTGACAGAGTTACTTCTGTCAGACCTGACTGACAGACGATTGCTTACTGGTATCGGAGAAGAGACCCTCTCTCTCTCTCGGTCGCCTTAGACGCGCGTGCGCACGCACGCACGCACGCACGCACGCACACACACACACACACACACACACACACATTATGCTTCTGAGTGTGCGTCAGTGGCAAAAACGAAACCCACTGAAATTCCCGCTTTCCACATGTCAAGTTGTAGAGATCGCGAAATGATACTGCATTTCGATGCAAAATAATTTCTAGACCATCCCAGAACATGCTGGTGCAGTAACGTCAGTAGATTACGTCACCTTGGACTCGCACCTTCCAGTAAGTTGAGGAATGTTCTAGATCTGACCTGTTCAGTACGTAAGCAGCCCTGCACAGCGTTCTCGATTCTTCTTCTTTCATGAATTTGTTCTCCGTGCATATTCTGTTCATAAAGTATTGGAGTTGTATTCTGTTGTATCCCGTGTCTTCTCTGCGATTGCACGAAGATGGCGACATAGTAGAAGTAAAATACATCACGTCTCCAAACAGAGGAATTCGGAAAGAAAGTGGCGAGACACCCCCAAGAAAAAAAAACAGCATCACGTCAATCAAACATGACGCACTTACTTTACGTCAGTGCGCGTGCGTCTCTTCTTCAATGTTTGTGAGGCGTGTGGCTCGTAGAGGAAATGTGCTGTGAGTACAAGTTTTCGAGTCAACTGACGATAACGGCTGCAGTGAATTTTTCTAGTTTTTTGTATATTTTTTATGGCACCCCAGGCTCATTATCTATGTATAGTAGGAGCGATTTTGAGATCTAAAGTGTGTTCACCAGCACTTTCATCAAGTACGGCTTACGCCAAAAGTATACAAGCGACAACCTCCAAAATTGAGTTGTGATTCCGTACTCATGCTATCTATGTCCAAAAAATGGAGTGGTTTAGGTAAATATTACGCCTTTAAACGCCAGAAAGCCACTTTTTCTGAAAAGGGCGATAACTCGCAAATCATGTGTGCAATCGTACCTGGATCGGGCCTTCTATTCAACAATCTTGATTCATTTAGAAACTCCAAATTTGAAATCGATCAGTTCAGTATTTTCGGAGATACAGGCATCTGAACTGGGTTCACATGCAATGTCAACTCAGGCTCGGTTTACATGAAAAACTATAAGAGCGACCATTTTCTGGTAGTGACTCTGTTCAGAGTCCGTATTCAAAAAAATTGAGTGATTTAAATAAATATTACGCCTGTAAACGAAAGACAACCAGCTTGTCTAAAAAGGGCGATAACTCCCAAATCACTTAAGCAATCATCACACGCTTGGTTCCTCTAATGTAACATTTTGATATATTTGGATACCCAAATTTGAAGCCATTCTGTTAAGTATTTTCGAAGAAACGGGCCTGGACATAATTTACATACACACGCACATCGCACACACATACGAACAGACGGCACTCACTGAGGAGGAGAAGCGCGTTCGGCGCACCATACATGTCAGAATCGATGACGCACGTCTTCTTACGTCATTGTCAGAGTTATACTTGCAAAATCGTGTCTGCGGGAGATCGGCAGTGACGTGCGTTTGTACCACAGATGCTTGCCTATGAACGTGGAAAATTTAGCCATTCCTATGATGTTGTTTCCATTACTATGGAAACAACATTAAAAAAAATTCGACAGAGGAGATTATACTTACAGTTCACACCAAGTTTAAGGATCCTGTTGTCAAGATTCAAGGCCCCATCCTTAAAGGAGCAAGTGTAGTTGCCAGTGTGTTCACATTCAGCAGGACCCAGTGTGTACGGTACAGCCTGAGTAAAGTCGTGTTTATCCGGAACACCATTACTGGCGATTTCCTCAGTTCCGTTCTTTATCAGGTAGACACGTGGAGCAGGCCGGCCATAAGCACTACACAGTAATGTCACTGTCACGTGGTCACTTTCGTTCAATGTCAGGGTATTACTGTCATTCCCGTGAAATTCCCCATTCATCGTGAAATTTTGGATGTGCGGTTGATCTGTAAGCAAACAATTGTCCTTTCTGAAATTTCCAAATTTTAATAATTTGTTACTTGGCCATTTGTACCAAGTGACTCTGAAGTGTTGGTGTTTAAAAGTTGGCTCATTTGTACGGTTGTGTTAGGTTTAGCTTCCTATTCATTTTGAGCTATTTTATGTTTTTTGGGGTTTTTTGTTGTTGTTTTTTTAACATACTTATCCATGTCTATTAGGCCTCAAAAGGACCAGCTAATGGTTTGAGAGTTTTGAGAGTTTAGCTTGTGTGTGTACCTGTACGCTCGAAATACTCTATCCTAACGATCACTGAAGCTCTTATTGCAATATAATGTTTAAACTTAATGCGAGTGGTCGAAAATTCAACCCCATGTCGAGATAAGGGCCCCAACAGACCTACCCGGCCAGGCCCTTGTTTGGAGGATATTGTCGCAAAGGAATAATTTATGTTCAATCCAGTTTCTTCTTTTCTGTCCCAACTTGATGGACGCTGCAGACGCCCCTGAGACATCGCTTAACTTGAAAAAAACAACAACAACAAAACCGCGCATTTTCAGGGATGTTGGAAAGAGGAGAGGTCTGGTTTCGTCTAGATTGTGACGGAGCCAAGATCACGAAGCACGAAGACTCTGCCCGGGCCACGGTAAAGGTTATCAATGACCGGCGATATGCTCTCATCCAAGATAAAGTGTGAAGTGCTATCATAATGACGAGTTTACACTTCTATTCGAGACAGGTAAGCGTACGTGGCGCAGGGAACAATTACTTTAATTTTCCTGTTTAAGAGGTTTACAAAAGGAATTTTGAAATGAGTATGAGTATTACTACCGAGCAGTTGGTCTTAGCAGCGCGATTGTGTACCCTTCTGTTTGACTGCTAAATGCTGTCACTATGCAGGTGTCTAAGCAAGGCCATGCTAGACATCACCATTTACAACGATCTGTGAGCATACAATTAATCTTAACGTTGTGTCTTTAAGGTAATCATATTATCATTGTCATTATCACCATTATTAGTATACCACTACTGTACTACTACTAGTTTACTACTACTCACACTCAGTGTAGAATGTAGCATTGGTGTTAAGCATGTAGAGATCGTCTTCTGGAGCCCAGTAACCAGAACAGTGACACGTGACATTTTCAGTTTCCTTGGTGACGTTAGTGAGGTCGATAGTCAGAGAGCTGGATACTGACGTCACCTGTATTGTGTGTTGTTGATCCGTGTGAACGTGATCGCTACAGTAAAAGTTGACGTGATCAACAAGTGGCTTGCCGCCAGTCACTGTACAGGTCAGGGTGTCACCAGTTTTCACGATCTGGCCTGGAGTGTAGCCTGATATCACTGGTGCATCGAATGGGGGGTCTGAAACAGGTGAAATAAGCAATTATGATGAGTCATTTTGTAAACACACACACACACACACACACACACACACACACACACACACACACACACACACACAGAGTTAACAGCTTCCAAAACATGTCATGTCCTTTTCTGTCAAATCTTTGTTAAGATATTGTGGGTTAAAAACAAAACAAAAACAACAACAACAACAAAAACAAAACCCCCCACCAAAAACCAAAAACACAAACAACGCTCAAATTACGAACGCCGTTCTCCCCTCTTTCGGATTAGGACATGTATGAAACGTGAGTTTTCGACAATTATTGTTTGTTTGTTTTTTTTTAACCATGAGTAAAATAATAACGCTAGCTCATTTTCGGTATAATCAAACAGAGCAGCAATCAGTACTTACATTTCAAGTGTACAGTGAGTTCTTTCACCACTACTTGAGGTGTCACTCTGAAGTCGTCAGACACCCTGCATTTGAAAGTGTATCCAGGTTCCCACGGTATCTGTGGTGTAAAGCTGCACGTGCCGCCCTGAGAGTTGGCCTGACAGAGAGGATCCAGCCAGCTGTACACAGGAACAGGATTTACTTCTCTTGCCACACACGTCAGGTTCAGCAGACGAGATCCGTCGGTGATGAGAGTGGAGTTGCCCACAATAAATACATTGTTCTCAGATGGTCCATCTGCAAATATATCGCGTCCGGCTAGCTCACTTTTTAATCACCAGCAGCCATGTGTGTGTGTGTGTGTGTGTGTGTGTGTGTGTGTGTGTGTGTGTGCTGTGGGTAGCATTCTGGTTCTGAGCAGGTGCTATTTAAATGCTTCAGTCTTCCGATGATGATGATGATGATGAACAATTTCTCCATTTCAACACACACACACACACACACACACACACACACACACACACACACACACACACACACACACACACTTAAGAGAGAGAGAGAGAGAGAGAGAGACTCACATCCCACTTGTAGCACGTAGGTAACGGTACTTGTCTCACCGCCACACACCATCTCACATGTGAACTGTGTACCGTTGTCCTCTCTCCTCACGTTGGTCTGTATCAGTGTGTTTGATGCAGGAGACTGGTTTAACCAGGTCACAGTGACCTGACTATTGGTACAGTCTCCAGGTGTACAGGTACAGGTCAGGGTGCCACCCTCCTCCACATAACGGGGACACCCAGCAACAGAAGGCGTGGCACATTGAACTGCACACACACACACACACACACACACACACACACACATCATGATGGTGGGGGTGGGGGTGACAGAGGAGGGAGAGAGGAGGAACGGGGCTAAGTAATCTAACACTGTGAAGTTCTGTTTTACGTGCGTCAATGCACCTTTCTGAATTAAAGAGAAGAATGAACAGGAAAGGAAGGAAATGAGGTGGGCCACATGGACTGTTGGATGCCATTGGTTTGGAGTGCCCACTAAAATGTTCACGCTCTGTTTTCTGTTCTGCCTCGAATTAGATATGCTAAAAACCTAGTTATTACAACACTGTGATTAAGTGGTGCCAGCGCGCCCAGGAGTCAAAGACGCATCTGTATCATTTGGTCGATGGTGTGGTGGCAGGAAATCATATAATATTATTTGAGGCAGTTTGCCGTATTTTGTGCTGTTTGTAGTGTTTAAAGTGAGTTTGTCGCTCTTGACGGCAAGAGCCAACAATTTTCGATAAGAAAGGTCAAGGGAGTTTTGCAACTCTGTTTTGAAGTCTTGAGAATAAAGTTCACTTTGCTACCGTCTCAAGTAAATTCCAGTGCAGTCATTATCCATGAACATGACGAAATCACCTAAGTTGAAGTTTTCTGAAGTTAACTGAAGTTTGCTGCTAGTGACAAATAATGTTTATACACAGACTGTTACAATACCTCTGTGTAGGCCTGGAAATTTTCGCGGGCAACTTCTTCGAAAAATGCGCCTGTAACTTTGATTCGAATATTGGAAATGCATACTTCACTTTTCATGGAGGCAGTTCCCGCTATTGCCGATTCTCTTAGATTAACGCAGAAAGTGGTTTATGGTCAGTGAGAGCGGACAGTACCATCGGTGTCCTCCATACTTCTACGGACGATAGTCTGATCGTTTTAAATTGAATGTTTTCTTTTTTCATAAATCTCTCTCTCTCTCTCTCTCTCTGCCGAAATACCTTTCAATCAATTTGATCAATAATACCTTTTATGTCACCTACGTAGTTACAATGGGACATTGGACGGGCATTTTGACACACGATCACTCGTGCAGAAAATTACCCCCCCCCCCCCCCCCCCCCCGCCCCTTTTCACTATCAAACACACAAAAATGAGGTTTTGGTTGGTATCACAACCTCACCAAAACCAACATAGCACATTTCAGTTTTCTCAGTATTTCTTAAATATGCTAAAACGGACTTGCTTGCCATTCTTTTTTTTTTCTTCCTTCTTTAGGAAGTACGTGGCTAAGCGATCGTGTTATGTTGCTAGCGTCGGTTCAGTCACTGGTAGTAGTACTAGAGACGTCAGCCTTGAAGCTCAGCATGTGCCACACCTAATATCGAACAGAGCCGGACTGGGTTTCGGATTCAACAAGGCTAAAGATAGACCCTCATCTTCGAGGCCTCGGGCGCAAAAACTGCGGAACAAAAACAAATTACCATTAAACAGAGTATGATTAGCGATGCACTGATTTTTGGATTTTTTTTTTATATTTAGTATGTTGGTTTTGTAGGGTGCAAGAAGCTAATTGAAAGTAGGCTTACGCATTTTGTAATCGATACTACGTTCTCTATGTATGCCTGTTATCCCAACAAAACGGAGACACTTCAGTCAGTTCTGTGTTTGTGCTCATCCATGAGTCATATAGAAGACTGTGGATATTTTATAGTCTGTAGTATGGGCACTTACCTGTGCGAAATACCTGTAGCACTACGCAGCAGAAAATCAATATTACCACATGAAAGCTCATGGCGGCTTCGTGGCAACCACAAACCTTTACGCTGACATTTTTCAGAGGACGCATATGGATTTAGAATTCAAGCATATTGTCGACAAGCACAGTCTTATTTTGGGTGTTCTTGCACAGCACGTCACGTACATAACAATCCATATGTTTAGGCTATCGTGAACACGCATTCCATGATAACACAGCAGTGCCCACTTCCTGGTGTATTCATTATCATACTGAGCTAACTCACAGTTTGCCCCCTTTGTCGACAGCAGAGTGATTCCCCCCGAAAACTGAAACGAGTTTGCTGGCGTGGGTGTGACCATGACTGCAGCTCCTTTTTTTCTTTCTTTTTTTTTTCTTGGGGGGGGGGGGGGGGGGTATCGTATCTCATTTACTCATCAAAATTATTGTCTCTCGGATTTTATGAAACGGCAGCGTCAAGGATTACGAGCTACACAGCCATAGGGACGACGATCAGTGAACTACTGTATAATTTCCTTGTCGACGCCGTCTCAAGTTTCTTGTGCCCAAGTGATCAGGACATGCGATACGATCCACAATCCAGTTTAACAGATAAACCACAGTGGTGGACAACAGCACGAACTCTGACTTTACAAGTTTTTAACTTCGATTCTGTACGTGTTTTCATTGTAATATGGGTGTGTTGAATCCAAGAAGAACGAAGCATGATAAACAGTACACCATTTTTAATATTCCTGGATATCATCTGAAACTCGCCCCCCCCTTACACACACACACCCATCCCAACACAACCACCATCACCTCTCTCTCTCTCTTTGCAGAGCTGCCGTTCTCTTCCCACGAGGTTATCTGCCACCAGTCTAAAATGATAATTAGTGAGGACATTCATCTGGTATGGGTGGTATTGATTTAAATCTTTACTAATCTTGTCCTATGTTTTACAGTATGGACAGGTACAAAATAATCCTTACCTGTTTGCAAGACGAGAACCAACACAAATGAAAGAAGCGCAACTAGATGTGTCCCCATCGTCCCAACGAGAGTTGTCCAGCATGTACGTCCGAAGATAATAAGCAAAGTAAAGAGGCGTCACGATGCGACTCCGAACTTTACTGCAGACCACATCTGGCCTTCGAGCTGTAGCCTGCGAAACACACTTCCTTCTATAACACTTCCCAGTCACTGGCGTGGAGACATGATCAAAAAACGTTAAACGTCCTAGTTGTAGCACTCTTTTGTCGTTGGTGGTGGTGCTAAAATTGAAACTGTAGGTAGTCCCAAACCATAAAGTGACGCTTGTATAGAACAGTCTTCAAGAAAATCGTGGTGAGCCCACAAGTATGTCTTTCAAAAGGCGCAGTGGGGCTGGGTGTACACATGCGAGTCGCCCCGAATAGTAAGCGCTAAGCTAGCTAGGGCAGCACTGCAAACACAGGTTGTATTTTAGTCTCGCATATACATACGTGTACTTCCGTAATCGCAAGAAGGCAAGCGAGATTACAGACTGTGTCGGGGTATAGTCTATTCATGCATATTATGAGACGAACGACAGCGATGTATTAATCTACTGAATTCGCTCTTAACAGCGGAGGGGGTTTCGCGTTGTTGAAGTAAGATGCATTATACTTGTTATACCCGCTGGACACTCGCATAGCTACACTCATACAGCTGAAGGGAGAGGCTTATGCAGGGCTAAATTACAGAGAGAGAGAGAGAGAGAGAGAGAGAGAGAGAGAGAGAGAGAACAAGAACAAGAACCTTTATTTTACAACGGTAGAAGCTACAGGCATATTCATACCAATTTTAAAACTTGCCGTTGCTCCACTACATGGATTAATTCTACTGTCAAAAAAGTAAATAAATAAAAGAGACAAAGGACACACACACACACCGTCACACACGCGCACACACACACACACACACACACACACACACGCACGCACACACATGTATTGTCCACAAGCATCTATACGGAACATTAATCATGTAAACAGAAATAATGGAGGTGAAAATATAAAAATGGGTATTTTTGTACACATATCATACACAGAACAGAGAACGTTATTCATATTGATGAAAGGTAAACGTACGTACTTAACACTAAGTAGAATTAAGTGATGCATGTGTAGGTGAAAAACAGTGACAAAGCCATAGCAGTGAAAATTAGCGACTTATGGTGTGGGACACCCAAAAATGTAAAAGATCCTTTTTAAACGAAGACAGCAATCCACTGGTTGTAATTAGGGTGGGCAAACTGTTCATCGCCAGTTTCCGGGGGGGGGGGGGGGGGGGGGGAGAGAGAGAGGGAGAGAGAGAGACTGACTGACTGACTGAAACGTTTATTTCAGGATAAAGACTTGTAGGCATGGTCTGCCTATCTTACAAGCTGTCCTACTAATCTAGAAACACTAAAAAGTAAAGGCTAACATGACAAAAAGTATACCAGGCACAAAGGGAGTAAATCTAATAAGAAAATAGAAAAAGAAAAAAGTAAACATGCAAAGATAGAAAGAAGAGCAAGAAATTATAAGGAAACACATCGGAAAATAGGTGAAGAAGTAGATAGCATGGTGTTGGAAATTGTAGTATACGACATAAAAAGGTAACATGTTACAGTGCCATCTGATAACGAGTAGTTTAGCATGGTTCAGATATTGTTCATGGACCTATGACTGACGTAGGTATTTGAGAAGTTGAGTTTTAAATGAATGAAGCTGCGGGGTACATTTTAAGTATGCTGGCAACTGGTTCCATGAAAGTGACCCAGAGAATGAGAGGCTTGTCCAATCTAGGTAATGGTAATTGGAACAGGCCATTTCTTGCGTTGTGTCGCTGACTTGGTTGAAAGAACGTGGTCAGATATGGAGGAGCCTTGCAGTGGACTATCTTGTGCATGAAAACACATCGGTTGAACTCAAGATGCTTGGTAAGGGGGAGGAGTTCGAGCGCTTTAAGTTTTTCTTCTGTGGGTAGGGGCCCAGGATGTAAAAGCTTTATACCACGTTAATAGAGAGAATTGATCTTTTTCAAGTGAATATCACCACATTTGTCCCAGAGGTTGGAGGCGTAATCTATATGACTTTTTATATGTGCGTGAAAGAACATTTTGCAAGTGTCGTGGCTAACTATGCGGTTAAGTTTACTTAGGAGAAAAAGATTTTTAGACAGGGTTTTACTAAGTTTTTCTAGGTGCGGCTCCAACTTCAATTGGTCGTCCACTGTAACGCCCAAAAGGCGATGCGTTGACACTTGGTGTATGGGCTCTGAGCCGAGAGATAGTCTGAGAGGTACAGGCTTCCGCTGGTGCCTTTGGCGGGTAGTTATTAGCATGCTCTAGAGAGAGAGAGAGAGAGAGAGAGAGAGAGAGAGTTTTGATATTACCTTATAGAAAATAAACACATTACATTTCGCTCAGTGCACAAACATGAAACAGAGAGTGATTTGGGCAGTTTTCAATCTCTGGGATACTTTCCGCAGTATAAGTAATGAATCACGCTAAGTTGTGAAGCAAAGCATAATATGTCGTCGCCAGTCATTGTTTTACACGAGGCTCATGCAGGCAAGACCTTGAGGAGTACCTGCACATGCACTATTATCTGCTATCTTCCAGTTCACGTCATCAGGTCCGTAAGAGTACGATTCAATAAACACCAGAACACAAAAATGAAGGCACTACAGTCAGTGAAAATCTGCTGTCTGTTTTTGTTGCCGCTATGGTTGTTGTTGTCTTGTTTTGTTTGTTCCTTTTAACTCTTTGACGACGGAGCGCAATTTCTGACACACGATTTCCTATAGGAAATCGTGTGTCAGAAATTGCGCTCCGTCGTCAAAGAGTTAACCCCCAAAATACATTTTGCTCGTGAAAAAGGTGACCTGAAATACAGCCACCTAGGCGAGTTTGTTTTGAGTCGAAACGTCCTGTCTTTTTTGTGTGTGTTTGTTCTCAATCTTTTCACTAGGTGACTTTCGCCTCCGGAATCTCGTAACCATCTGCAAACGAAAAGAGGCGAATGTTTTGCATTAAATTTCGAGCTAAAAGACATTAGTATGCAGAATTAATGTAGCGTCATGCATTAAACAATCTGTAGCCATATGCAGCCCTATTTAAGCGTGTCAGATAATTTGAGAAAGCTCAAGTGAGTGTTCTGTCTTACAAACCCTCCATTTTCTGCAACAGATTTTTTTTTTTCTTGTGCAGCAATATTTGTGTATGAGACATACCAACATAACAAAACAAAATAGTTGTGGACAAAACGTAAACAATTGCAATCTTAGTTATAACAAAGCGAGGGGCTGGGGGCTTGGCCGGGTGGGGGTGGGAGGAGTAAGGTGCGGGTGGAGGTGGAGGGTGAGTGCACATAATTATATAAAACTATGTACCCATGCTGCAGCTTTGAGAAGTCGGCCTTATCACTGCCGGAGAAACATGGTTGTCACGCAGACTGGAGGTGTTCAGTGTGCTGTAAAATGTAGACTTTGGTCTGAGTTCCATCTCTTCGTATGCGTTCGTGGATTCGGTGTTTACACGTGTACGGTTAGTTTCATCTTCTGTCTTTGAACAGGACTCTATGTCTGCGTAACCGCTTGACAGACGTGGGTCTCTGCCCTGGGATGGTCGCAAGCCTGTGTAATGATTGGAGTCTTGGATTCTGGGAAGAGGTTCCTCGTATTTCCGATCTGATATAAGTAAAAAGATATTACAAATTGGAGAGACGTAAATGAAGTTAATGACTATTACCCAATAGCATAAATTCTTGGCCTGCAGACGAAGTTTTGAAACTGTCATTGCTAACACTTACCAAAACAAGATGGCCACCAGCCCAATATGTTGTTTCCATTCAATGACCTGCTGTAGTCACAGTCGTAGTCGTTGTGTCATGTATGCAGCCCGCGCGCACAAGCCGGAACGCAAGCTCTCTGACATCAAGCATGCTGACATAAAGAAAGTACTGAAAACCCTTATCGTGCCTCTATGCACTTGCAAAATCCCAAACACATGAGGTCGTGTGAGCTCGCCTAGCTGGTTGACGTCACAAACGTTTTGGCATATGCGAGGTTCTACATGGGTGAATGAATTCTTGTAATAAAGTCGTTCCCCTTTGACAGAGTTACTTCCCGCAGACCTGACTGACAGACGATTGCTTACTGGTACATGTATCGGAGAACAGACCCCCTCTCTCTCTCGCCTTAGACGCGCGCTTGCGCGCGCACGCACGCACCTCCCCCCCACACACATATTATGCTTCTGAGTGTGAGTCAGTGGCAAAAACGAAACCCACTGAAATTCCCGCTTTCCACATGTCAAGTTGTAGAGATCGCGAAAAGATACTGCATTTCGATGCAAAATAATTTCTAGACCATCCCAGAACATGCTGGTGCAGTAACGTCAGTAGATTACGTCACCTTGGAAAGATATCGAACCTTCCAGTAAGTTGAGGAATGTTCTAGATCTGACCTGTTCAGTACGTAAGCAGCCCTGCACAGCGTTCTGGGTTCTTCTTCTTTCATGAATTTGTTCTCCGTCCATATTCTGTTCATAAAGTATTGGAGTTGTATTCTGTTGTATCCCGTGTCTTCTCTGCGATTGCACGAAGATGGCGACATAGTAGAAGTAAAATACACCACGTCTCCAAACAGAGGAATTCGGAAAGAAAGTGGCGAGACACCCCCAAGAAAAAACAGCATCACGTCAATCAAACATGACGCACTTACTTTACGTCAGTGCGCGTGCGTCTCTTCTTCGATGTTTGTGAGGCGTGTGGCTTGCAGAGGAAATGTGCTGTGAGTACAAATTTTCGAGTCAACTGACGAAAACGGCTGCAGTGAATTTTTCTAATTTTTTTGTATATTTTTTATGGCACCCCAGGCTCATTATCTATGTATAGTAGGAGCGATTTTGAGATCTAAAGTGTGTTCACCAGCACTTTTATCAGGTACGGCTTACGCCAAAAGTATAATAGCGACAACCTCCAAAATTCACTTAGTTGAGAGTCCGTATTCATGCTATCTATGTTTAAAAAAATGGAGTGGTTTAGGTAAATATTACGCCTTTTAACGCCAGAAAGCCACTTTTTCTGAAAAGGGCGATAACTCGCAAATCATGTGTGCAATCGTACCTGGATCGGGCCTTCTATTCAACAATCTTGATTCATTTAGAAACCCCAAATTTGAAATCGATCGGTTCAGTATTTTCGGAGAAATAGGCATCTGAACTGGGTTCACATGCAATGTCAACTCAGGCTCGGTTTACATGAAAACTATAAGAGCGACCATTTTCTAGTAGTGACTCTGTTCAGAGTCCGTATTCAAGCTATCCACTGCCAAAAAATTGAGTGATTTAAATAAATATTACGCCTGTACACGAAAGACAACCAACTTGTCTCAAAAGGGGGATAACTCCAAAATCACTTAAGCAATCATCACACACTTGGTTCCTCTAATGTAACATTTTGATATATTTGGATACCCCAAATTTGAAGCCATTCGGTTGAGTATTTTCGAAGAAACGGGCCTGGACACAATTCACACACACACAGCCGCACGCACGCACGCACACACATACGCACAGACGGCACTCACTGAGGAGGAGAAGCGCGTTCGAGGCACCGTACATGTCAGCATCGATTACGCACGTTTTCTTACGTCATTGTCAGAGTTACACTTGCAAAATCGTCTCTGCGGGAGATCGGCAGTGACGTGCGTTTGTACCACAGATGCTTGCCCATGAACGTGGAAAATTTAGCCCGTCCTATGATGTTGTTTCCATTACTATGGAAACAACATAAAAAAGACCAAAACTAAAACATTTAAGATACCACAAGAAACAAAATCCAAACATACAAAATACCAAAAAGAATGTAACAAAAAAGATCGACACAACTAAGACATCTAAAATGCACAATACCAAATACCAGAGAGAGAGAGAGAGAGAGAGAGAGAGAGAGATTGCTTGATTGATTGTTTATTGGTAGGCCATAGGCCCATTCAAAGGGGTGAGTTACATACATGCACACCAACAACCATAATTCATATCGACAGCCATAGTAGAATGGTAATTATAGTTACATGCAGTTACATAGATATGATCATAACCATAATTGGACACAATGAAACACAATAGTTATTCCTCTTGTGCGTCGGTACGTCTTTTTAAAGCCTTATACACAAACACCGCTGTATTTCTCAAGATAGTATCATTTTTTGACATGAGCAGAGCTGTAAATCTGAACAGGCTAGGTCGGCTAAAATATTTGCTTGGTATAAGATCCCTCCGCAAATCATCATAGGCAGGACAACAGAGCAGGAAATGGATTTCATTTTCGGTGACCCCAAAGCAAAAAGGACAAAACATGTCAGACACGTCACGAGCACTGAATCTTGCTGAATGAACTGCGATGCCAGATATACCTGCTCGGAACCGAGTCAACGAACATCTAATGTATCTGCTTATATCAAGCTGTAAATATGTCTCCAAACCAAGTGATAACTTATAATTACTATAAAACTTTTGCCTTCTACTATCGCATATATGGCTTCTCCAGTTTTGCTCACGACATTCCATGAGTCTTTGCTTAAACACCTTAAAAATCCATTCACTGACTGCACTCCTTGATTTAACCAAACAAAATAGAAACCATATTTAGATAGAGCTAAACGGACATCTGATGCCCATGTGGTTTTACCTTTTTGATCAAGATCAAACAGCATAGCATAGGCCTTGTATGGCAGCCTATGATGATCCATCCGTGTCAACTTTAACCAAAACCGAATACATCTGACAAAGCTGTTGATATACAGTGGATATCTCCCCATCTCCCCATACACAATGTCATTAGGTGTTCCAGTACCAACACTTAAAAATCTCTTTAATGCAAACATATGGGTTTTTTTCGATAGCTGTATGTGACTCAGTAAGACCCCAAATCTCAGACGCATACAACAAAATAGGCTGAACCTGGACATCAAACATCTTTAAAAATACACTAACTGAATTGTTTTCAAGACTACTAAGTACATTTGTTATACTAAACATCGCTTTTTTCCCTTTAATTGCCAAGTCACTAAAAGCGTCTGAGAAGCTGAGCTTTGTAGTAAAATACAAGCCAAGGTACTTATAGGCATTCACCACCTCCATTTGTGTACAGCCGTAAAACCACCTCTCACAGGATGCTAGAAACCCACCCTTTCTGAAGACAATAATATTAGTTTTCTCCATGTTTACTGTTAAGCTAAGGCGTTTTGCAGATTCATATAGAGTTCTAAGTTGGCTCTGAAGGCCAATAGGTGTTTCTGAGATAAGGACAATGTCGTCAGCAAACAACAGTATAAACAACTCAATGATTTCTGATGATAACGTTGCACCATGCCTACCGTTACTAATTATATCTAATGCTAATTCATTAATGAGCGAGGAAAACAAAACTGGGCTACATATGTCCCCTTGCCTCAAGCCACGGTTACATTGTATTGGATCCGACAACTTAGCACCGCTTCTTACACGTGCTTTAACTGATTTGTACATACTTTGTACACAACGAAGGAGTTTTCCACCAATGTTATTTTTTCTGAGAATTGACCACAGCAGATGGCGGGAGACGGAATCAAAAGCCTTCTGGAAATCAATAAAGGCTACATACAACTTCCTGTTTGCCAACAATTGTTTTTGGATGACTGCAAAAAGTGTAAATAAGTGATCAATAGTTGAATAACCAGCTCGGAACCCTGCCTGATTTTCAACAATAGTGTCATGCATATCCACCCATTCCTTGAGTCTTTCATTAATAATAGTACCGTATAACTTGCTACAAACATCCATAAGTGCAATACCCCTGTAATTATTAGGGTCGTTGACACTACCTTTCTTGAACAGTGGCTGAATGACTGACTCTGTCCAACTTTCTGGGTAAATACCTTTATCAAACAAAATGTTAAAGAACTTCACTAGGAAGTCTACAATACTAATGTCTGAATATTTATACAGTTCTCCAACAATACCGTCAGGACCAGCAGCTTTATTATTTTTCAGGCGGCGCACGGCTCGCTCAACATCTTGCTGCGTAATCGGACCATTCAGAATGTCGGCCTCGAGTTCACTGTGCACTTCTGTGGTGTGTGTGTAGTCGTCATGCACGTGATTATCAGGGTCAGAGTTATGTGGGTCAGCATCAAGGATAGATTTAAAATGTAGATACCAGTCATCCACTGAAATGGTGTTATGTACTTTATGCTTCTTTGAAACAAACTTCGAAACTGTATTCCAAAATTCTTTGGAGTCGTGTAGTGCATCAACTAATGAGGACGAAAGTTTCTGTTTATGCTGTTTTTTCTTTCTATGTATCAAATGCTTGTATTCTCTACGAACCTTACAATATGTTGCTACGTCTTGCTGGTCACGGGATTTACGGCACTTACGCAAAGCTCGCCTGGTCAACCCTTTCGCAATAGCACACTCCTGATCAAACCAAGCATGTTTTTCACGTAGTTTCGGACTGACACAAACGCGTTTAACCATACACTGTGCACTGTCTAAAAGACACGTATTAAAAATTTGAAGTGCACCATTAACGTCCGTATCTAACAATGATTTGATCTAGAGAGAGAGAGAGAGAGAGAGAGAGAGAGAGACTCACAATTTCTTTTGTAAAGCAGGACAGCGACGACAACAGCCGAAGTGAGAACCACTAGTCCTCCGAAAACTCCACCGACAGCGGCCGCCACAGGAACAGTGTCGTGGTCGCCAGTTTCAGCTGGCGTGGTTGGGGCGTTCACTAAATCCGATCAAAACAGAATGAATTGGGACCCATTAACGTACATACAGTATCTTTTGTAACCTACAGCCCTGAAATAAATCTTAAAGAGAAATGAAAAACACTTGTATCAAATTAATGACATCTTTTGGATATTATTGTCTTCTCAACTCTCTGTTGAAGATTCTTTGGCTCACAAGCACAGGTTTCGTTGTTGTTGTTGATTTTGCTGCTGTTGTTGTTGTTGTTGATTGGTTGGGTTGTGGGGGGGGGGGGGGGGGGGCTCACAAGCACAGGTTTTGTTGTTGTTGTTGATTTTGTTGTTGTTGTTGTTGTTGATGATTGTTTGGTTGGGTTGTGGGTGGGTGGGGGTGGGTGGGTGGGGGGGGGGGGGGGCTCACAAGCACAGGTTTCGTTGTTGTTGTTGATTTTGTTGTTGTTGATTGTTTGGTTGGACTATGGGTGCTGGGGGGGGGGGGGTGTCAAGCGGGGAGGGGGGGGGGGTCTAGTTTACAGCTCAAAACTTGGATATTGCACGGAAAGGTAAAATTATACACACCTGCTTTCTGTACGGCAAAGTAATATTGAAAGCTTCCGAGTCCGTTGGAGACTTCAGCACAGTACACACCAAGATCCTGTCTGGTTACCGTAACTGGCTGTATTCTGCACGAGACCAAATATCCTGCCCGGTGTGTCTGTGTTACAGTCTCCTGAAACATGCCCACAGGAGCAGTCGCCCCTTTGGTGTCGTTACTCGATTCAAAGCGAAGATAACGAAACGGGCCAGGGACGGGATTCGTAATCAGAGCAAAGGACAGGCCCTCCTCAGTCAGCTCAGGTGGACTATCTGGGGCGTTTGGAAACCCTTCTTTGGAAGGTCTTGGTGCACCTGTGACCCAGGAGACACAAACAAAGAACACAGTAAATGTCTACGGATCTGAAAGGCTTTGAGGTATCCACTCTTAAGTAACTGAATGACAATGAAGATTACTGATATTGCTGAAAACTAGTTTCGAATAATAAAAAAAATATACAGACACTGTACGTTAACTTGGATCGACTCTCTGTCTGGAGCAGCAAAGTTGTTGTCGGCAAAACACGAATAGGTTCCAATGTCCTCACAGGTTGCGTTGACTATTGTGTAGGTCATTGTTTTGTAGCCAGCGTCGTCAGTGCTCTCTCGTCCGCGTAGAAATTCAAGGTCGTCACCCGTGTGCTTTGTGAAAGCAAGTTTAGGCCCCGGAACACCACTCACGTTACAAGAAAATAACAGCTGGGTTCTATCACTTTCATTGACAGTTAAACTGTCCGTTTGTCCAGAAACAGTAAAATTTACGATGAACGCTGCATCTGAAAGTAGAAAATGAAATAGATATACATTTTGGTAAGGTTAACCAACTGAAAAAAGACCTCAGTAGCAGTGTGTGTGTGTGTGTGTGTGTGTGTGTGTGTGTGTGCGCGCGCGCGCGCGTGTGTTCCATGCAAAATTATCAAATGTGCACGTG
>JACVVK020000058.1:877500-892500 GCA_018292915.2 Batillaria attramentaria
GGTAGATGTCTACAAAATGTTCTGGTTACTGTGGTCTGTGTACCTTAGTCGTGTACCTTAACGTTAATTGTCTTTATTATTCACTATTGACAAAACATTAACTTGGAATAGAGAAATTGTGTTTGTTATTGTAGGTAAAGTATCTAAAACACATTTAGAATCCTTTGGAAATATTTTCGCATCAGTTGTCAAAGGTGCCACGCCTTCTGTTGCTGGGTGTCCCCGTTATGTGGAGGAGGGTGGCACCCTGACATGTACCTGTACACCTGTAGACTGTACCAATAGTCAGGTCACTGTGACCTGGTTAAACCAGTCTCCTGCATCAGACACACTGGTACAGACCAACGTGAGGAGAGAAGACAACGGTACACAGTTCACATGTCAGATGGTGTGTGGGGGTGAAACTAGTACCGTCACCTACGTGCTGCAAGTGGCATGTGAGTTACCGATGATTTCAAACTGCGTTATCAATGTTCTTTGTTGTCGCAACAACCACAAAATGTTAGAGAAGGGCTTCCTTTGATTACGGGTTATGCGTGTAGCCTAAATGTTCACAATTATATATGCGCTACCCTTTCTGTGCTAAAGCGCAATGGAGCAGCAGCTGCTGCCGTGTATGAACCCATGTTTACTTTTCAGCGTTACGAGGGCCACTCATTATGTTTTGCAACCTGGACGAACTAATGACGTCACTACTTTTCTGTTTACATCACATCGTAGACCAGTTTCATAATACTTATGACAACAAAAATTACTTGATTCCGTACAACCGTTTATATTCAATGCGACAAAATGTGCAGTAAGGGTGACGGCTCTGTAGCCAGCAGTGTTGACCTTTCTGAAAGGGATTTTCGAGCCATGATGTACTGTGACTACTGCCGGGGAAAATCTTTTCAGGGCTGTTTTCAAAGTTTAAAAACACTGTATTGGAGATCAGTCTCCGTCCAAAGCGACTGGTTTTAGGTGGTTCCGACGGTTCATGTCTGGCCAGACAACAGTTGAAGATGATGAAAAACTGAAAAGACTAGCCACCCACCCCGCCCACCAGCACCTCCAAGAACACACAAAGAACCGACTGAAAAGAGGCAGCTTCAACCACCTGGCCAAACAGCTGATGAGAACACACATGGACATCCTGCCATCCACTCCTGAAGAACAAGAGCCACTCCAAGCAGCTGAGGAATGGGACACCAACCTGGAAGGGGTGCTCCTTGTTACAGATGTTCCAGGAGTGACCAGCAAGGACGACCAGCCACAAGCCACGCTTAGATCCCTCTCACTAGAAATGCTGGATCGGGACTACAACATGTCAGTCTGGACACACGCCTATACTGACGGGTCCGCAGACTCAGCAGTCAGGAATGGAGGAAGCGGGATTCTCATCCGCCACCCAGATGGCCGCACCACAACAAGCTCCATGCCTGCTGGACGACTATCCACAAACTTCAGGGCTGAAGTCAATGCTCTCCGAGAAGCTGCCAAGCTCATTGGTAGAGAATCCCCCCTGCCCACACACGTCGTCTTCCTAACTGACTGCAGATCCGTCATCCAAAGCCTGCAGTCACCCAGTGAGCAGCTGGAAAGAGACACACAGCACCTTCTAGCTGCCCTCTCACAACAGATGAAGGTTGCCGTACAGTGGATCCCTGCTCACTGTGGTCTCACAGGAAACGAAGAGGCAGACAGACTGGCCAAGTCTGGCAGCAGAAAAGAGCAACCCCAGCAGGCAGTCTCCTACACAGAAGCCAAGACTCTGGTAAAACATCAGTACAAGACAATCTGGACAGCGCAACACAATCCCCCATCTAACGACCAGATGCCACAGCTCCAGCGTTATGAACAGACCACCATCTTCAGACTACGAACTGGACACTGCAGACTGCGTGCCCACCTGTGCCGCCTTGGGCTGTCACACTCACCAGACTGTCCGTGCGGAACAGCCCCTCAAACCCCGGAACACATTCTGCAGTCCTGCCCCCTCTTCAAAGAAGCAAGGACACAACACTGGCCGAACGGAGCCACACTGGCAGAGAAACTCTGGGGCAGCAAAACAGACCTCTTGAAGACCACTGCTTATATAAAGACCACAAACCTAATCATCTGAGGCGGAGTCCAGAACAGGGAACGCAGAAGAAGAAGAAGAAGAAGATGATGACCGTTGTGGTCGAATGGCAACGACCGTTACCCCCAGAAAACGTCTCTAGGGTAGAATCCCTGATTAAGAAGGACCCAAAAATGATGTACGCTGAAATACAGGATATCATGAAGATTTCATCGGGAAATCTCATTTGCATCCTTCACGACTGCCTTGGCATAGGGAAACGTTGTACCCGTTGGGTGTCCTACAACCTGAGTGACGAGCAGAATCGGGGTAGGGTGGACCCACATGCTAAGAAAATTTGACGGAGGAAGGTCCCTTCGGGTCTGGGACATCGTAACAGGAGACGAAACCTGGGTATACCAATACGACCCCGAAACGAAGCAACAGTCGGCGGTGTGGGTCTTCCCAGGTGAGAACCCACATGTGAACTTCAAAAGAAACAGAAGTGCTTCCAAACAAATGATAGCCTGTTACTTTGCAAAATCTGGTCACTTTGCCACCATACTGCTTGAGGACAGAAAGACGGTTACGGCTGACTGGTATGTTAAGCACTGTTTGCCTAAAGTCTTCCAGGCATGGTGCAAACAGCGTCCCCGAGCGGGTGTCCGTGGTCTTCTGCTTCATCACGATAGTGCCAGCGCGCACATAGTAGCTGCGACTCCGGATTGTCTAGCCGAAAATAATGTTCAGCTGGTTACCCACCCACCATATTCCCCTGGCTTATCCCCCTGTGACTGTTTTTTGTTTCCTTCCGCCAAGAGATAGTTGGAGGGAAAGCAGTTTCAGAGCGCAGAAGATGCTCGAGCATTGTTCGAGGGTGTCATTTTGGACCTACCCCAGTCAACGAGGTCGGGTGTCATGGACAGCTGTTTTGAGGGGATGGCAAATTGTGTACAGGCTGATGGGAAGTTCTTCCAAAACCTTAAGTAGACAGATTGGTTGTAAATGTTCTTGAAAAGCCAGGTTGCAAAACATAATGAGTGGCCCTCGTACCATTGCTACCCTTTTGGCTCGATACGGAGATGACTTCTGTGTGCAGAATACAAATATTCCAACCTGGATAGGCCTTAGAGCTGACCAAAACCTTTTTCCCTTCAGATGGACCATCTGAAAACAATGTATCTATTGTGGGCAACTCCACTTTCATCACCGATGGATCCCGTCTCCTGACACTGGTGTGTGTGGCAACAGACGTTAATCCTGTTCCAGTGTACAGCTGGCTGGATCCTCTCTGTCAGGCCAACTCTCAGGGCAGCACGTGCAGCTTTACACCACAGATACCGTTGGATGATGGACAGACTGTCAGATGCAGGGTGTCCGACGACTTCAGAGTGACACCTCAGGTAGTGGTGAAAGAAGTCATTGTAGACTTGAAATGTAAGTACTGATTGCTGCTCTGTTTGATTCAAACCGAAGACGAGCTGTCGCTGTTACTTTTATTACTCATTTAAAAGACTGTAATTGTCGAGGTTACCATCCCCCTCCTCCTATCCCGGGACAATTTCGGACTCACTGTATGCACAAAGTGCTGTGTAGAAATTATGCCCAAAACGCCAGCAGAGTATGTTTCACTTTATCCTAAACATTACTTTCTCGGCATGAGCTGCCGCCAGACCTGATTTGGCAGGCCATTCTATCCCCTCCGACACACTGACGAGAAGGGGCGGCATTGTGGAGTCTACCAGTCAGAGAACCCTAAGTGAAAGGCGAAAGTTCAAACTCTCTCTCTCTCTCTCTCTCTCTCTCTCTCGTGCGCACATCACGCTGTTGTAATAGACAGGATTTGCTTTCTGTAGATAAAAATTACCGAATAATGATATCATTGCGGAAATAGGTTCTGAATTTGATCTTAGCTATTACAGTCTTTAAATCGCAGTTATTTCTTCTGGTTCTTGCAGACCCTCCATTCGATGCACCAGTAATATCAGGTTACACCCCGGGTCAGATCGTGAAAACTGGTGACACCCTGACCTGTACAGTGACTGGCGGCAAGCCTCTTGTTGATCACGTCAACTTTTACTGTAGCGATCACGTTCACACAGATCAACAACACACAACACAAGGGACGTCAGTATCCAGCTCTCTCACTATCGACGTCACGAACGTCACCAAGGAAACTGAGAATGTCATGTGTCACTGTTCTGGTTACTGGACTCCAGAGGACGATCTCTACACACTCAACACCAATGTTACGTTCTACACTGAGTGTGAGTTTGTTCTTGCAATAGAAAGTATACTACTACTACTACTACTACTACTGAAATTATACTGCTACTACTACTACTTCTACTACTACAACTACAACTGCTACTACTACTACTACTACTACTACTACTACTACTACACACACACACACACACACACACACACACATACACACACACACACACCGACTGACTTACTGACTGAGTGAGTGACTGAGTGAGTGACTGAGTGAATGACTGACTGACCATTTGATCAATAGCTTTTTGACCGAGTGATTTATTCTGTCGTTGGGTATTGTGAATTTACCTCGACTTGTAGATGAACGGGCGTATCCTTCTATTATCATCGCTTACGTCACGCAGATCGTTCCCAAAGGGAACCTATTTTCACTGGCGCTGTATGTATAGTCGTATGGTTCAAACTGTCGAATTTTGAACACGCTAAGCCAAGATACCATAAACTCGAATTTTTACAACACACATTATTGCACCTTTGGTTACAGATCCAGCCCACATTGTAGACTTCACTTCGAACGGATGGGACACGGAAATACTGACATTGAATGAAAGCGACCACGTGACAGTGACGTTAGAGTGCAGGGCTTATGGCCGGCCTGCTCCACGTGTCTACGTCATGAAGAACGGAACTGAAGAAATAGCCAGTAATGATGTTCCGGACAAGCTGGAGTTTAGTCAGGGTGTTCCGTACACAATGAGTCCTGCTGAATGTGAACATACGGGTAACTACACTTGCTTCGTTAATCATGGGGCCTTGGATCTCGATGGGAGGATAGTGAAGCTCGTTGTGAACTGTAAGTAGAACCGACTTATTTCATTTTTGTTCAGTTGCAGATATCGATTACAATTTATTTTTATTTGTAGAATGGTTCTGCGGTCTCCCTCCATTTAGAACACTGACTTTTTCAATATCTGATGTCGTTTTGGTTTTACTGCTAAGTTATGCGATAAGTTTAAAATTCTGTCTTTGATTTTGATGTCATACCTGTTTTAACTAAACATACGCCACACCTACGAAAAGAACAAACACTACGTCAAAACAGTTCACTTGACCCCGCCGTTATAATCATTGAATTTAATAGAATTCTACCACTAAGTGGGTATAAATTATTATCAACACAGATATTCGACTGTCTACATTTCGAAAGGTACGTGTTTGACACACTTTCTGTCACCAGCAAAAAAGATGTAGTAAATTCACGGTGCGATTTTGGAAACGAAAAATTAATAACATATCATTCTGTAACACCAGGTCCACCACGGCTATCGAAATACGTTTCATCTAACATCAGTAACTGCCCACGTGTCATCACAGACAAGGGGTTTGATCTGCTGATAGTCACCAACCCTCCACCTTCACCAGGCGCCGTTAGTGTTGTTTTGACTGGAGACACGCAAGATATCGACATCTCAACACTTCTAACAATGCACTAACACCAGATCTCACTGTTTGAGACAAAACTTCAAGTGAGAGTGACGGATTTCGAGAAACTACCTGTGGGGGAATACCAGCTGAGAGTCCGTAATAATCTTGGGATTTTTAATTGCTCTTTTCAGAGACAAGGTACAGACGCTCTCTCTCTCTCTCTCTCTCTCTCTCTCTCTCTCACACACACACACACACACACACACGCACACACACGCACGCACGCACGCACGCACGCACGCAGTTTCCCGATAATTGATCAATTGATAGTTTTCTTGACAGAATAAATTTATTTCGTGTTTGTATGATTTTGCTTGAACAGTTATCCTATGCTTACCTTACAAATGTCGCCTTAAGCGGACACGTACTATTTAGAAAAGCACCGTACCTTACAGGCGGCTGATCAAATTGCCAACATGCAAGCTTAGCTTAGCTACCACGGTTTTGTCTGTTTACTTTCAGACTCGCCCCACATTGTAGATTTCACTGTAGACGGAAGCAACATTGAAATACTGACACTGAATGAAAGTGATCACGTGACAGTAACGTTGCAGTGCCGAGCTTATGGCCGGCCTGCTCCACGTGTATACGTGATGAAGAACGGAACCCAAGAAATAGCCAGTAATGGTGTTCCGGACACGCTGGTGTTTAGTCAGGCTGTACCGTACACACTGGGTCCTGCTGAATGTGAACACACGGGCAACTACACTTGCTATGTTAACGACGGGGTATTGAATCTCGACGAAAGAACAATTAAGTTTGTTGTGAACTGTAAGTGTAATCGACCTTGTCAGATTTTTCTTTCTTGTTTGGTAGTTTATAGATACTGATCACTATGTTGCCGTATTTTTATTTATAGGACGTTTCTTTGCTTTACATTAATTTTGTCCTTATACTAAAAGTCCCATATATTACAGTTGGTATTTGCATCGTCGAATGCCTGCTGTGTCGTATTTACTGCTCATTTTTGTGACAGATTTGATTTCTCGGGTTTTGATGTTAGACTTCTTAAAAAGTGAAAAAAATCAATAAACAAACAACAGATCAAGCAAACGAACAGAAATAGGTTTAGATAGATAGATAGATAGATAGATAGATAGATAGATAGATAGATAGACAGACAGACAGACAGACAGACAGATAGATAGATAGATAGATAGATAGATAGATAGATAGATAGATAGATATTTCTCCTAGGTTTCAACGAATTTAAATCTGTTTTTGAAAATACAAATAATGACAGCCCAAATTGTCGGGCTCAGTGCAGTACCTTTCGCAGTAAATAATTATGTTATGTCTCCCAGTGATGTGATACTGCTTGTAACGTCACGACGATATAGTAAAATTAAAAGCTGAGTGATCGAGTCGGTGTAATGCAGATGTTAAGGCATAGTTAAGGTCTTGTTTCTACATCTTTCTTCTTCTTCTTCTTCTTTCTTCTTCATATTTCTTCAGCCTCCCTCAGCCAAACACTCTCTGTCACCTATTACGTTTCACCTAAATACGAGGGCCTCGTATTTCAGTTGTCCTTTCCATCTTGTCTGTGTGTTTCTATAATCTTTCTACATAAAGCGGATGTAAGATTCGAAGAGCATAGCCATCCTGTTGTCAAAATAATGAAAAGTTACGTGATTGTCACGATTTCTGTCACCAGAAATAGGCAAGAACCCTTTTTGATCAAACCATGATTCGGCATAGGAGAGAAAAGTAAGCTAACAATTATGTCTGTGCTGCGAACACCAGGTGCACCACGGCTGTCGAAAGACGTTCCATCTAACGTCCATGACTGTCCACGTGTCATCACAGACAAGGGTTTTGATCTGCTGATAATCACCAACCCTCCACCTTCACCAGGCGCCGTTAGTGTTGGTTTGACTGAAGACACGCAACACATCGACATTTCTGCACTTTTCATTATACACCAACAGCAGATGTCACTGTTCGAGATAAAAATTCAAGTGAGATTAACGGATTTCCAGAAACTACCTGTGGGGGAATACCAGCTGAGAGTCCCTAATACTTTTGGGATTTTCGATTGCTCCTTCAAGAGACTAGGTACGCCGGTTCTGTCTGTCTGTCTGTCTCTCTTTCTCTCTCTCTCTCTCTCTCTCTCTCTCTCTCTCTCTCTCTCTCTCTCTCTCTCTCTCCCTCGTATAGGCCCAATCTCACTTTTTGGCATCCTTTCATAGTTCATATTGCGCATAGAGATGACTTGGATGAACTGAGGTTTACTAACAAATATGTTTTATCTCCAATGTTTTTGTAGACTCGACGGCAACCAGCTCAGCATCTGTAGGAGCCATCATTGGAGGAGTTATTGGTGCAATCGCTGCCATTGCTATCATTGCTGTCTTTGCTGTCTTTATTTGGAAAACAAGATGTAAATCCTCTGTCTGTCTGTCTGTCTGTCTGTCTCTCTCTCTCTCTCTCTCTCTCTCTCTCTCTCTCTGTATTCTCAGTTCAGTTGTGCATCCTTAAAACAGCAGCAACAAGAACAATAACAACAACAACGCAACCATAAAGTGAAGTGCTACTTTGTTCTCTCTCACCGTAGAAGTGCTGGTCACAAGAACAGTTATCACTTTCACTTCAGTTTCAATTGCTTCCAAATTAGCTCAAGTTAATTAAAGGACGATTGTGCCTCCTAGTCGCACACCTTTTTCAAGAATAACATTGCAATATTGGTTTAGTGCACGTTTTGTCGAAATATGATCCATAACTGTATATTATTAGGTATCCATAAACAATAACATGTAGAATGCCATTTCTTTTTAAATTTCTTTAGACAAGAGATACGAGAGGCCACAACCCAGACAGGAAGACCAAACGGATGACTACACAGAGTTACACTCCTCGTCAGTGTCCACCTCTACACAAGATGGCACACACAGTTACGCCAATGCGGAGCCTAGACCTGATTTGTCCTACACTGGCGATCTAGGCTGTTATGTGAACGTTGCGTCAACGTCAAATACGTACGAACAGTTAGAGCCAATACAGCAGCCAGCCCCCAATGTCTACAGTGCATTAAAGGCTTCATAAGGCCACTTCAGTTTACTTAGACTCAAATAAGTTCAATTGCATGTACATGTATCTTTATTATCTCTGGCAAGAAATTTTAGTGGTGTTGACAAAACGAAAGAAACAGTAAGAATTGTGGTGCCAGTATTAAGATGTAAATTTTCTACAGATATTAGTGATATTGTTCGACTGAATTATGAGAATAAACTTACTGAAATTAAAAATATTATCGCCGTTTGGTCAAGGAGGTGCTTAACGCCACTGGGAAAGATCACAGTAATTAAAACTCTCGCTGTATCAAAAGTGATTCATTTGTTCATAAATATACCTGACCCACCGCCAAACTTTCTGTCAGAATTGAATAGCTTGTTTTTCTCATTCATCTGGAATGGAAAGAGAGGCAAAATTAAGAGATCCGTCATATGTTCAGACTAAAATGAGGGTGGTCTCAAAATGTTGGATATTTATTCTTTTATTACTTCAATGAAACTATCATGGATAAAAAGGTTGTACTGCACTGATACATTGTATAAAAGATTTGTATTTAGTTACTTTCCCCACCTCGTGAAATGTACTAAACTTGGTGGAGAATTTGCAAATGTTGTAATGAATGATTGTACAAACAGATTTTGGGTTGATGTATTCAAACACTTCAAAAAAGTATACTGTAAATATTGCCCCCAGAACTTTAGAGAGTTTACAACAGAATGTATACATACAACATCAATATTGTGATGGACAAAAGAACTGTTCATCTTCAGGATTGGATTCGTGGAAATATATTGCATATTTGTGAATTGCTAGATACGGGTGGGAGCTTTTTAAGCTATGATAATTTCAAGTTGAAATTTCCGAATGTACATACAAACTTTCTTGTGTATGCGTGTGGATCTGTGTGTGTGTGTGTGTGTGTGTGTGTGTGTGTGTGTGTGTGTGTGTGTGTGTGTGTGTGTGTGTAATTTGTTGTATATGTTTGTTTTGCAAGATATTTTCTGGAGTAACTTGATATGTCCATCTACGTAAGGTCTGTTGTCTATAAATGTATGTGGCATGTATATGTATATGTCCTAAAAACAGAAATAAAAAAAAAGAATTGTGGTGCCGACACAGGAGCGATCTGTGAATATGCTTCATAAAGCATATAACCAAACAGCAACAACAAAAAAACCCATTCCACTGCCATATGAACATTACTTTTAAATCTTAGAAAATAAAGAGGCAAAAAATCGCACATATACACTAGGAAATAACTGAGACAAAAAAAAACTGTCCCGCGCCGGAAATGTTTATATATAACCCTCGCATGAGCTTTCATTTTTGCATGAATATTTCAGTTATTCAGCTTTTCAGTTACTTTGCTTCCCTTCTTCTACATAATAAATAGTTTATGCGACAAGGGCAATCCTTTGTGTAACTTTGTCTACTGATGAAACGGGGCATTCTCTGCATTGGTATGAAATGCGTAGACTGCTGTATAAATAATGAAATCGGAATGAACAGATAATAAACTTATTTTCTCTATTCTAAACATTACAATAGTAAATTCTTCATCCTGTAACGTTGTTTGTTTGTTTGTTTGTTTGTGTGTGTGTGTGTGTGTGTGTGTGTGTGTGTGTGTGTGTGTGTGTGTGTGTGTGTGTGTGTGTGTAACTGAAACACGTCTTTGCATGACGTTCGAGCCTATGATTTGAAATATTTCCCTGTAATGAGGAAATTCATTGCAGGTGAAAAAGATCCTTTTACATTTGCTCCGTACAGAACGAAACTGAACACTACGTAGCAAAAGTTAGAGAGAGAGAGAGAGAGAGAGTGTGTGTGTGTGTGTGTGTGTGCGTGTGTGTGTGTGTGTGTGTGTGTGTGTGAGTGTGTGTGTAATAGAATACTAAATAAAACAATTTTGCAGATATGCCAGAAAATCGCGACAACCACTACAGATAACTGAGGTCCACCCATACAGGAGTCTGTCTTAAAAAAGTCGTCATCAAAAGCTTTGGGGTGGGTTGGAGATGGGTGGGTGGCATGGGTGTGTGTGTGTGTGTGTGTGTGTGTGTGTGTGTGTGTGTGTGTCGGGGGTGGGGTGGGGGGGGGGGGTCAGACCACGCTTTCATTCTATTCGTGAGTGGTAAATGTGAAGTTCGGATGCACAAAGTGGCATCACAAGCTGATTATCTGTAATTCAATGCTTATGCTTCAGTGGAACCACCACGTTCCGTTTTCGGGATCTCACTTTGATTCAAGATGTCTAACAGCAACCGGCGTTCACGGTTGAGTTACTATATGATCTAGATTCTAGTACTAGTACTAGTACCAGCTTTATGCTACAAGGAGAAACATCGTGACTGCTTGCAAATTTAGACAGAAATGTCGGGGCGAATCCATCCAAAGTCTTCTGCTCTAAAGCTCGGCGAAGGCTGAGAGACCTGGCCGGCAGCAAACTGAAGTATTCGGTGCAATATAGTCACAGGCGAGGGTTATAATTAATCTCTTATTCGGCGCCCAATGAACAAGGAAATACTTGACAGCGCTCATAACACGGTTTGCGCTAAATCATTCACGTTAACCATTCAGGCAATATTGTTTGTTAGCGAACGCTATAGGAATAGTGCTATGGTTTACCAGAAAAAGTGTACGCAATGTACTGCATGGCGTGGGCAGCGAAAATAAAATCATGTCGCATGCATCAAAGTGAACAGCACCGTGGATGTTTGCTTATGAATTAATTAGCGTCTATCAGCAGTGTGTGTGTGTGTGTGTGTGTGTGTGTGTGTGTGTATGTGTGTGTGTGTGTGTGTGTGTGTGTGTGTGTGTGTGCAGCTGAAACACGTCTTTGTATGACTTGAAATATTTCCCTGTAATGAGGAAATTTATTGCAAGTGAAAAAGATCCTTGAACATTTGCGAACGAAACTCAACCCGAAGTAGCCAACCGAAAAGTTAGAGTGGACACATATTATAACACTGAAGTAGTATAGTTATGGTACTGTGTTCTTCAACTGGCATGGAGAGACTGTGCTGGATGGTGCTTGCCTACACGAACCTTCTGGCGTTCACAGGTAACCTACAAAAATTCACTTAGTTCACACCGCCAGCGACGATTGGCGCTGTAGGAAGCTTGCGAAAAGATTTCTAATGACAGACTTTGCTGGCGACTGCAACGTCATTTATCTAATGAACAAAAGTCAGTCGTAACCTCATTTAATGATCTGAGGCCAGTGGCCCTAACGTCAGCTGTGATGAAGGTGTGTGAGAGGGTGGTTCTGAACCGTTTGACAGTTCTTCTGTCTGACTTCCTTGATCCCTTGCAGTTTGCTTACAGAAGGAACCGAAGCATTGAAGATGCGATTCTCTATGTTTTAAATGCTACATACTCGCACCTAGACTGTTCTGCAAACCACATTAGAATCATGTTCTATGATTTCAGCGCTGCTTTTAATACAATACAACCCCATATTCTTGTTCAGAAGTTGCAGCAAATGTCTCTCTCGCCTTCAATCATAGCCTGGATTTTTGATTACCTCACAAATAGACCCCAGTACGTTAAACTTGACACTCTAACATCAGGCACAGTGTTCTCAGAACCTCTATATACAAATGTCGGCGGGCCTCAAGGAACCGTCCTCTCACCATTCCTATACACCGTGTACACTGCTGACTGTAGACACTCTCATGACTCCTGTCCATTAGTTAAGTTTGCCGACGACACCAGCATGGTTGGTAAAATCACTAATAATGATGACCGCCAGTACAGAGCCGAAATAGATAAGTTTGTTAGCTGGTGTGAAAATAATCACTTGTATTTAAACGTGTCAAAAACAAGAGAAATGATCATTAATTTTGGTCGTAGTAGCGACACTCCAGACCCTGTGCGGATCAACGGAAAAGTAGTGGAGAGGGTTGATTCGTATAGGTATCTCGGTGTCGTACTTGACAACAAACTGAACTGGCAGGAAAACATTAACTCTCTGGTTACAAAAGTCCAGCCTCGGCTGTACTGCCTCAGAAAACTAAAATCTTTTGATGTCCGCTGTGATATTTTACAAAGTTTTTATTCTTCCACTATTAGCAGCGTTTTGACTTTTGGGGCAGTGTGTTGGGGAGGGAACCTAACTTCTAGGGAAAAGGGGCGGGTGGACAAAGTGGTGAGGAAAGCGGGGGGAGTGGTCGGCAGGCGGCAGGCGGACTTCGATACGCTCTACCACCGACGACTGACGGACAAAACTTCGACCATACTGACTGATGACACTCACCCCTTGAGGTCTGAGTTTGACGAAGTGGTAGGTGGAGACTGCCTGCCGCACGCACAGAAAGATACAAGCGGTCATTCCTCCCGCGGGCCATCACCACAGCAAATGTTTTTTACAAGAGGGGACAATTTAACGAAAGTGATACCTTTTAGAGTTTTTTTTTTTTTTTTGTTATTAATCCATTTTGTATTTACTTGTTTGTGTACATTTAAGTTCAGTTTTATGTTCAGGGAGTGCGTGGATGTGTGTGTGCATCGAAGTGAGTGGGTGTTTGTGGGAATGTGATAATTTTTTTTTTTTAAATCAAAGGAGGTGGAGCAGGCATTGTGATTTCCCTTTTATGGGATTGAATAAAATATCTTATGTCTTATGTCTTATGTCTTATTAAGACCTTTAAACGTATTTACCATTACTATGGATGAAAACCATTTCTGCACGAGCAAAGACATCGTCCCACTACTATGGTGGGTCGGAAATATGTAGCCTACAGTGCACATAAGTGAAACGCACTATTTTTCTTTCCTTAAGAAACAACTAAACCCCATTTTCTTTCGACAGCTGAATGTTTCACGCCGTCTGTTGCCCGCTGTCCCCGTTATGTGGAGGAAGGTGACACCCTGACCTGTACCTGTACACCTGGAGACTGTACCAATAGTCAGGTCACTGTGACCTGGTTAAACCAGTCTCCTGCATCAAACAGACTGGTACAGGCTAACGTGAGGAGAGAAGACAACGGTACACAGTTCACATGTCAGATGGTGTGTGGCGGTGAGACAAGCAACGTCACCTATACACTGCAAGCTGGATGTATGTTGTGTTTTGTTCTGTTTATCCGTGCTCTGTGTCAGTTTAATGACCTTGTGCTACATAGTCATCAGTCCCTCTATAGTTTAAAGAAAACATGAAATTTCCCAGTTGTGCTGGGATAATACGTATATGAGTTTAATTTTCTATTTCTACAAAAGATGAATTTAGTGCAGGTTTTACTCAGTACTTTGTTGCTTCCTTCTCGACATGTCCTAGCATCCAAACTAGACTATCTCGTGAGTACGGCAACAGGAACTGCAGTAGCTGTATTTATACTTACCGATAGCAGGTCACAGTCATGAAATTAAACATTGTAAATGGTTGTGCTTTTACAGACGGGCCAACAGAAGACAATGTCTTTATAACAGGCAACTCGACTTTCACCACCGACGGATCTCGTCTGCTGACACTGACGTGTGTGGCAACAGAAGTAAATCCAGTTCCTGTGTACAGCTGGCTGGATCCTCTCTGTCAGGCCAACTCTCAGGGCAACACGTGCAGCTTTAGACCACAGATACCGTGGGATGATGGACAGACTCTCATATGCAGGGTCACAGACAACTTCAGGGAGAACCCTTTCGCAACAACAAAGGAGGTGACCTTGAACTTAACGTGTAAGTATCCGTAGTCCGTGTATAATTCTGATTCAGTGAAAATATAAACTCATATTTTCAGAATTATAAATTGCTCTTAGTGTCCTCTTTCAGCACAAAGTGCTGTATTGCATCTTCAGAAGATTGCTGACATTCCGTTTTTATTCCCTCAGACCCCCCAACTGAGACTCCCAGGATCTCAGGCTACACCCCGGGTCAGATAGTGAAAACTGATGACACCCTGACCTGTACAGTGACTGGGGGCAAACCACTTGTATCGGACGTCATGTTTTACTGCCTGAATCCAGAACACAACGACCAGAATGACACGCGACTGGAGACGTCTGTGTCTAGCTCGCTGGTCGTGAACACTTCACAAGCAGCAGGCGAGGACATGGTCTGCAAGTGTTCTGCCACATGGGCTCCACAAACAGATTTCTACACTCTGACTAGTGTCGTTAACATTCCGACATCGTGTGAGTTGAGTCATTTGAATATGTATTTATTCAGTCCTGTTAACGTATAAATTAGAGTAAGGAAAGTGAGTGAACTCATGTCAAAGCTTGTCACACACACACACACGCACA